>JAOTOK010024970.1:0-36043 GCA_025770025.1 Virgularia gustaviana
ATCTTTGGAAATCACAAATGAGAGATGCTATTTGGAGGTGAGGTATGCGAGCGTATTTTAGCCTGCGATCAGAGATATCATAGAGCTCTACTCACTGCGATTCTGCATTTTATCTAGGGCGCCTGATTTTGTCCTATATTTGATTTCGCGGTTTTTTACGAGCAGTATTTCGCGAGACTTTATTTTCTAATTTTATTTTCTATTTTTTAATCTTTATTTTCTATTACCTTCGTAATAAGGTACGAAATGTACTAAAGATTCTGGTAAAAAGAGCACTAAAGTCTAAAATGTCAATGTCACATTAATCTCACTTACTGAAAGAAACATTGCATAGTATATTATTACATAAATAATGAAGACCAGTCGAGAATTTCAAGATGAAGCTATATTATTGCTAAGTGAACGACATCAAATTACTATTATATATATATACATTCAATGTGTAAGGAAACGATCATTGTAGATGTAGCGAAACGACTAAGATGTAGCGAAACGACTATTACATGTAGCGAAACGACTAAGATGTAACGAAACGACCATGTAGCGAAACGACCGTAAACCGTTAGGGTCAGGGTAAACCCCGTGCAACTGTATACATTTCATTTGACATTTGTGTTTACATATTTTAATATTTTTAAAAAATTGTGTAAACACAAGCCAGTGAAAGTTTGCGAGACCGAGTGTTTCTATGTATTTTCGAGTTTGTGGCAGTATACAAAATTGTAATATGCAACCGATAGAAGCACAGCCTCACAGGAATAGGATCACTGCTAGGATATAGTGAGACTGGATGGTCAACTGAAATATTTATAACAACTTACGTGAACTTCATGTCAAACTGTTACTGTCCACCTTTGTGTCCTGTAATCTCGGAAAGGTTTGTAACTGTTTCCTTAAAACTGCAGTTTTTCCAAGGACATTTACCAGGGTTGTATTTTGCGCGCGGTACCATAATATGGTATCGGTCACGTGCGAGAAATAAGCCAATCGCAATGCTTCATTTGTCTTATTATTTGCAGCATTTGCAGCCCGACTTGGTTAAAATGGCAGCCAGGCTGATACAGAATGCTAAAATATTGCAAGGGAAGCATTTTGGCTTTTTTCATCGTCATGCGAGGACATATTCTTCGTCAAAGATAAGCCAACTTACAGCAGTGCTCTTGGATAACAAATCTCTTATAAAAATAAGCGGCAGTGACAGTGTCCTCTTCCTTAATGGTCTTGTCACAAACGACATAAACCTTTTTCATCACGATTCGCATATGTCTGCAATATACGCCATGATGTTGAACGTCAAAGGACGTGTTCTCTACGATCTTATCTTCTACAAGTTGCCAGAAAGTCCGGAGAACACCGAGTTTATTTTAGAGTGTGACTCACAGGCCACAACAAATATTCTAAAGACATTCAAACTGTACAAACTCAGGTCAAAGGTTGACTTTCATGATGTCACTGAGTCATTCAGTCCATGGGCAGTTACCCATGAAAATGCCCTTGAAGAGATGGGAACAAAGAGTAGTTGCAATGCTTCACAATCTGTGATAGCAGTGAGGGATCCTCGGCTTTCTATGCTTGGTGCTCGACTGGTGTTACCAAAGAATGATAAGCCATCTCAGTATTACAATAACATTAATAATGATTCCATAGACCGACGCCCTTATGATGAACACAGAGTGAATCTTGGTGTTGGGGAAGGGGTGAAGGATATTAAACCAGGAGTGGCCTTGCCTTTAGAGTATAATGTTACTGAGCTACATGGAGGTGTGTTGAAGAACAAATAAAAAAGTATTAGTTTCTTGGGTGGAGAGAAAAGACCATGTAATCAGCCAGTTGTTGCATTGAAACTTGCCATATTTTAACTATTATTAATACACCATACCGTAAATCTAACCCTTACCCCAACTAAAACCCGTAACCTAACCTTAGACCATCAGCCCTATCAAAAACTAGCCTGATTCATCCCTGCTGTTAACAGATTTCGCTCATAGGAAATTTTAGTTGTCACAGGGAGATCAGGTGGCTATTGGGTCCGGTAAACTAATTTGGTTCTGCATAGTTGGCTGCTGATGACAGGGTATAGTATTCAATCTTGTTTCTTGTTTTAGTGTCTTATCAAAAAGGTTGTTATATTGGCCAAGAACTGACTGCTAGAACATACCACACAGGTGTAATCAGAAAAAGGTTAATGCCAGTCAAGTTGAGTGCTGAAGCAAACCTCACAGAAACTATGTTTGACAAAGATACCAGTATTAAAACCACAAGTGGTAAGAGTGCAGGGAAATTAAAAAGCATCTATGGAAACATTGGTTTGGGTTTACTACGTCTTGATACTATCAAAACAGCTGATGGATTGGTAGTTCTAACTTCAGATGGTAGAAGTGTGTCAGTTGAACCCAAATGGCCTAATTGGTGGTCTGAGAAATAATTTTTTTGTCAACTATAATAAATGTTTTTTTTAATTAAAGATAGTGTATTCTATTGTAAATAGATCTTCAAGGCATTATAATTTTGTTTATAAATACTATAATAAGTAATGTTATAATAAACACTAAGAATAATCAAGGTATGGATAAGAGAATTTAATTGGGTTAATGGTTAATGCTATGATTTTTATCAATACTGGAACAAATAATTGAAACATGACTGATATTGTTCAATATGTCCTGTAAACTGTGCTATTAACTTGGGCCACCTGTGGCTAGGTGTTGAACATTTTGTAGGAAATTATGCTAGTGACCCTTGACACTGGTTGAAAATGCTTTATGACTGACCATTATTCTATACGGTCAGAAGTTATAGATAGAGTTTATAGAAAAATACAAGAAACTCATTTCTTGAAAATTTATTCTTAGCTAATATGAAGTTCTCGGCTTTTTATCTACAGTGTTACCGCTGAGATATCGCCGTCAAATAAAGATGGCGGACGGAAAGTTGATTTTAGATAATGGAGGATTTAACATTAAAATTGGGTTTAGTAACAGTGAAACGCCGAGGTATATGACTTTTACTAAAACTAGATAAATGTGTTATCTTTTTACTAACGTTAAAATTGTACTTTGTGGTGAAGGGTCATCCCAAACAGCGTTTTCAAAGTCAAAAATGAGAGAAGGAAAGTCTTCGTTGGAGACCAAATTGATGAGGTTAAAGACTATTCAGGACTGTTCTACGTTTTACCATTTCAAAAAGTAAGCACTTACAGTTTGTACTGCAGGTTTTCCAGGAAATCGTAATTTAGTGATTCACTGAAATCTGATTCTAATGTCATAGTTTGACGTTTGAACATATAAAGCAAAATAAAAATTATAATGCTCAGTTTTGAAATTTTTGTACTAACTTGTGCTCCAGGGTCTTTTGCTGAATTGGGGAAGTGAGAAACAAGTTTGGGATTATGTATTTGGTAAAGACGTGATGAAGGTTGTGCAGAATTTTCAATTTTAACTCTTAACTTTCTACTTCTTGAAATATTGTTCTTTAAAAATATCTAAATGTTTCACCGTATTGTATAGGTTAATTTCCCAGAAACAGATATAGTCGTCACTGAACCATGTTTTAATTTTGCATCAATTCAGGTAGAGTATTTATTATTGCTTAACTATGTAGCTAACCAGATACAAGTAGCAGCTTATACGTAACAAGATGACTTGCCTTGCTACAGTGTATCAGATCGTCTAGCTACGTGACCAGATAACTACGAAACCAGATGTCAGATGGCTACGTAATCAGATCGGCCTAGCTATGTAATTCAGATGCCTGGCTACGTAACTATATGACTAGCTACGTAATCAGATGCCTAGCTACGCAACCACATGCCTAGCTACACAACCACATGCATAGCTACGTAACCATATGCCTAGCTACGTAACCACATTCCTAGCTACGCAACCAGATGTCTAGCTACGTAATCAGTTGCCTAGCTACGTAACCACATGCCTGGCTACGTAATCAGATGCCTATGTAGCTACGTAACTAGATGCCTAGCTACGTAGCTAATTCAGGATGCCTAACTTCGTAATTCAGATGCCTGGCTACGTAACCACATGCCTGGCTATGTAACCAGATGCCTAAGTACGTAACCACATGCCTGGCTACGTAATCAGATGCCTGGCTACATATGTAACCACATGCCCAGCTACGTAACCACATGCCTGCCTACGTAATCAGATGCCTGGCTACGTCAGATGCCTGGCTACGTCAGATGCCCAGCTACGTAACCACATGCCTGGCTCGGTAATCAGGTGCCCAGCTACGTAACCACATCCTGGGTACGTAATCAGATGCCTAGCTACGTAACCACATGCCTGGCTACGTAACCACATGCCTGGCTACGTAACCACATGCCTGACTACGTAATCAGATGCCCTGCTACGTAAGCACATGCCTGCAGGCTCCTTAATCAGATGCCTAACTACGTAACCACATGCCTGGCTACGTAACCATATGCCTGACTACATAACCACATGCCCAGCTTGGTAACCACATGCCTAGCTACATAACCACATGCCTAGCTACGTAATCACGTGCCTAGCTACGTAATCACATGCCTGGCTACGTAATCAGATGTCTGGCTATACGTAACCACATGCCTGGCTACGTAATCAGATGCCCAGCTAGGTAACCACATGCCTAGCTACATAACCACATGCCTAGCTTCGTAACCACATGCCTGGCTTCGTAATCAGATGCCTGGCTATACGTAACCACATGCCTAGTTAGGTAACCAAATGAATAGTTACGTAGCCAGATTACTAACTACGTAACCAGATACCTAACTACGCGACCACATACCTAGATACCCAATAAGGTGCCTGGTTACGCAATTACATATCTAGTTACGTAACCAGAAACCTATCTACGTAGTAGGTGCCGACGTAATTTGGCGGTTAGAGCACTTAGCAGGCAACAGTGAGGCTGCATACACAAGCGTGTTTTACTTGCGTATTTCTTGCAAGTTGCTAAGTCATTCAGATATACATTTCCCCACTATGGACTTACGGACATATATCTTACTGAATTTTTGGCAATAGGCTCTAAACTGTCTGGGTTATTTTCAGGATGCCATGGACGAAATAATATTTGAAGAATATGATTTTAAATCTTTATGTCGACTTACAGGTACAGAATTAATATGAATTATATAACATTTTCCCAGGTTTTTGATAGTTTCAGCCATGTGGTGAGAGATAACGGAGAAAATGAAGATAAACAGATTTTTAAAACAGCTCACTTAGAAAGCCAGGGTGGAGCTACGAGTTAAGAAACCATCAGCTGAAATGTTGAATCTGTTTCTACGCTTGTGCCATACGTTAGTAGTAGTTGTGCCATTTATAATTAAAGTTATTTGGTGATCTTGCGTTAGAAAACCACATTGGTGGGTGTTTTTGTATTAAATCATAAGTTTGTAGCTCCATTAACTGCTTACAATTTCCCAAGAAATTGAAAACCCTAAGTACTGCGGCATGTGCCTATACCTTTGACATACAGTTCTTGCACTTTTTTACTTTTATTTTCTGTATTTTGAAACTACAGCAAAGTCGTCTTAAAGCGAACTAGCTCCACTTTTATTGACGTATAAAATCAATTAATATTTTCGTCATGACTGATCGATTCCAGCTGCCCAGTTAAGTGCCTCGAAATACATCAAGGAAGATCCAACAAGTCGTTTGGTGTGTCTCATTGTTGACTGTGGCTATTCCTTTACGCACATCGTGCCTGTATATCAGGGAAAGATAATAAAAGAAGGCGTACGCAGGTGACAAATCAGTTAATAAAGGGAAAGTCAGGCTTGACAACAAATTATTTTGAAAATAGTGGTTTTAATGGACATAACAAAATAAAATACAAAGTTGGACAACTTGTTCTTTTCATGTTAATGAGATAATATAAGCTCGAGAAGTTGCAAAAGAAACCCGCCACTTTGGATAAAAATGTTTACTTTAAACGGACTTAGAAAGTTTATTTTTTCGTTTTTAAGATGAATATGTTTTCAAGGCCCGCAATGACGTCACAAAAATCTAAGATGGCGGTTTTTGTTGCAATTTTTTGACCTGATATTTTATTAACAAAACCAAAATAAAATTTGATTGCCTATGAGTAATCGCACAGGTATGCATACAACGAGGTTATGAGACATGAGAGGAGACGATGTCAGTTTTACCGTTTTCAGGGGTCAGGATTAGCTATGCCACTAATTTCCCTTGTACGTTTCGCTAGACCGCGTACGTTATCATGGCTCAAAGATATCCTCTAGATATAGTTTACATTCTTCAATATTGTAATCTTCAGTTAGGTTATTTCATTCTCATCGTCTAGAATCAATGTTGGAGGAAAGTTGTTAACAAACCACTTGAAAGAAATCATATCTTACAGGTATTTTATCTTTCCCCCTACTGTTTTTTCACGGACTGTCCAACCGTTGATGCGGATCTTTTTCTATGAATTTAGACAGTTACATGTCATGGATGAAACCTATGTGATAAATCAGGTGCGTTTTTTATTCTCCATGGAAATATGACTTATTTTTGGGTGGTGGAAATTAGTATTGTTGGTATTGTGTTTATAAAAGACATATTCCCTAAAACACTTTAAAATGATGATTTTATTATGCTCCTTCATAGGAATTCTGCGTATCTGTAACAATATCTTTATAGTCCAGTAAAATGTCGGAAATATGAGTAAATATAGCATTATAGGATTCATATATACGGTAGACTTCCATCATATCTGTCTCTTGATGTCCCGAGTAATGGTCATTAGATGATGCTGCGGCGCGGCTGTATGTTTTCAAACTCTAGCATCCTTTATTCTAGGTGAAAGAAGATTCGTGCTTTGTTTCTCAGAATTTCTATAAAGATGTGGAGATGGCCAGGTATATACATAATTATAATTAACATTCAGTGTTTTTCGTTGCATGGCATACCAGGAACGGTCGCCTCTTGACTCATGCAATCGACAATTCATATTTGAATTATGCATGCCATGATGACGTTTTTCGGTTAACTTTCCATTACAGGTTAAAAGGAAAAGCAAATAAAATTGTGAGAGATTATGTTCTGCCAGACTACACGAATATCAAGAGAGGATACATCAAGGTTTTCAAATATATTCTAGTATTTAGCAATATTCAGAACTGCTCCAACCAACTTAGAGAACAAATTAATTATCAGTACGATTATAAGTTATGTAAAAAGTAATGTCTAAGTCAAATCCTACATGAAATCACTTGTTAATGATGAAAAAAAATTGAAAAAAATGCAATTAAATGCAAATTTCGTTTCAATACTTGTGAGTTATGTCGCTTGAAGTCACGCTAAAATGACCCAACGGATAATTAACTATGAACGCATCAGTCTTGAATTTTTCGCCATTTCAGCAAATTTCGTTGTGAAATTCAAATTGAAACATGGAGGTAATTTATATTTTTTCTGCATGAAATTTGTGGGTTTTTAGAACATTATTCCTTGGACTAAACAGTTTAGCAGGAGCGATTTGTAATGTTTCGCAAAGAGGTTTCTTTTCAGAAGAGTTATGACAAAGTAGCCTATAATGTAACGGTTTTAGGTGCACATATATACCTTAGTATAGTGTCTTCTGACTATACACTGTAAGTAACATGTATTTTGCTATTTCTTTCTTTCAAAAATGTCTTCAGTCAGTTGATGACATGTGGGACAAATCAAAGATGAATGAACATGAACAAATGATCCGAATCAACATTGAACGTTTTGCTGTACCAGAAGTGCTTTTCCATCCATCGGATATTGGTAGGAACTGGCTCGAAATATATGTATTTCAATTATTTAAATGTAGCTAATGTACAGATTTTCATGAGTGACTTGCTATAAAAGTGAAATCTCCAATTGTTTTTCAGGTGTCCAAGAAATGGGAATTCCCGAAGCAATTGTTGATGCGATACAGTCAATACCACAAGGTGCGGATAACACGATTGTACAATTTAAAACATGACTGCATGCATGACATTCCTTCGCCAGTTGGAAATATTGTAGCTCCCTGAACCCCTGTAGAGTAGCACTTTACGCTTTACTATAGTCAGAATATATCAACTCATTGATTATTGATAGTTTTATGATAGTTTTGTTATTTCGTAAGTTGGTCGTTCTACACTGTAAAATAATAAAACCCTCTGGCAGACATTATCAATTTCAAATTTTTTAAACACGGGTTATTTCGACTGGTTATGCAGTAAGTTATTTTGAACACTGTTCTTTCAGAAATGCATCCCCATTTCTATACAAACATTTTGCTGACAGGAGGAACCAGTTTGTTTCCTGGTATGAAAACAAGAATGTAAGTACCACAATGTCTTTTTGTAACTGGTCAGTGATCAAAGATGCAAATGATTTACATAGTATATTCAAGTAATAATTTTGTTCATTTTTCAAGGTACTCTGATCTACGATCCTTAGCTCCTGTTGATTTTGATGTTGTCGTTCATCTACCACATGAGTAAGTACATCACATGAACTATTATAATGTCCTTCGGTTAGCCCAATGACAAATACTGTTTCGCTTTCGTATCGTAGCGAAATTCACCGTGTTCTCTTGTTTCATGAGCACCAGACCAAATATCACACAAATGAAATTGTTACGGTGTGTTACTACTGAAGTGGAAAACTGGCTGATATAGTACAGTACTAATGTACACAACTGTGACTAGAGAGGGCAAAAATGAAAACTTTTGCATGCGCATCTTGAAGTTTCCAAGCTGTAGTAAAGAACTATTTCTCTAGAGCATTATGTTACCCTGTAATAACAAGTGTTTTGTTGGGTCCATTTCAGTCCCATATCATATGCTTGGCATGGCGGGAAGCTGCTTGCTGGCAAAAGTGACTTTTCTGATATGGTTGTTACTAAAGCTGAATATCAGGAACAAGGCAAGAATGCTTGTCGAAAGAAGTTCGGAGGAAAAGAGAAGGAAAAGTAAATATCAATTCGTGAACCACTTTCGGTAAATCATGGGTGTGAAATTGGGTATGCAGTGAAGAAGCGTCGCGGGAGGGAATTGTGGATAATACAATGGATTATATGGTCCCTAAAAACTTGTTTTCTTGCTTTCCCATGAGTCCGCATGAAGTCCACAGTTGCAGTCGTCTACGAAAACAGGAACGTTTTAAGTGTTTCCCACCCCATATCGCTTATCCACCAGTTTGAACAACTCAGCTTCCTTTGGCTGCCCGAGACCAAGATACGCGGTTTCTCGTGTAAACAGTTGCCGTTGTTTCCTAAAAGTTTTCAATGTAGGTTTCACTCGCCCGGGTTAGCTCTTCTGAGAGAGTGCCACTGTCAGCTTACCGGTTTGAACTAAAGTTTGCATGTATCAAAGTGTGTAAATAGTTGGTAGTGGTCATATAACATTTGCATCTCACTTGTTCTACAGTATACATGTTAGCAAGTCATTTATTAGCCAGTACATATATTAATGTTGGGCACGTCCTTCGCGTAACTGGTAGTGAATTTTTCTTATGATGATTGAAGTTTTTCAAGTTACTTCATTTCCACCATTACAAAAATTCACTACCATTTATTAGCGAGTGTGGTGCACTACCGGGCGAACAAGTGCTGTGGGACAATTGGACCTATAGCACCCACACTTGAAACAAAGGGAAAAAAGGCTTTGCTCGCAGGGTAGCCAACAAAAAGCTTCGAAATAAAAGGAAAGCCATGACTATTAGCAAAGAGACTTCTCAGATTTGCTCACCAATTAATTTGACTACACAAATCAACCGTTCTATTATAAACTAAAAGTCAACAAAAAACTTGTTGTGAAACATCATAGTAGTAATTTTTTAAACATTCATAAGTTTCAGCCATAGAAATACTATTATTTCTATGGTTTCAGCTTGATTTTCAGCTCAGCATATACTTTAGATTTGACATAACGGTTTACCACGCAACCTCTCATGACAGGTTTTGTGCTCCGGGTTGCACCACACCGAAGTTATTCGCCACGCCCTAGCGCCCAGTCCTCCGCCAGCATTGATTGATCGACCTCTGGCCCCCCAGTGTCTTTTTATATGATCTCCGACAGAAATCAGCAATGTAGCAATCTGTTGATTGGATGTTGCAATTACCTGTTGTTTTGGCGTGAGGTGGCGCACGATCGCTGATCGATAGACGGAAAACATGGCCAAGTCGAGCGACAATCCAGAACTAGCCTCTTCTAACCAAAATGACTCGTTTAAACCGTTTGAAACTAGTACGCCGGTGAAATTCGTGAGTGCTGGTTTGGCCGCTTCTTTTGCAGAACTCGTCACAATGCCTATAGACACGTCGAAAGTTCGTTTGCAGGTAACGTTACGGAATACTAAAGTATTTAATTAGTCAAGCCTCCTTTTATCTAAATAGAACTGTAGTACATTCAGGTTAGTTAAGAAATCGTTGCATTGATATTGGTAGAACGTAAAAGGCAATCATCAATGGAATGACACGCTCGACTAAGTAAGTTGACTGTTATTAGCATCGTCGACTATTATACCGTCTCAGCTTGGGGCCGCTTGACCTTTTATTAGTTTTATATCCTCAGAGCCAATTATTTGTGAATTTGTATTTATAAAAATCCCAGTCTGCACTGGCCAGAACTAGGTTTTTCACTATAGATTTTGCAAGGGTGCCGTACATTATTAATTTAAAATAAATCCTGCTATATAGTATCATTTGAGGGCATTCCAAGACAAAACAGTGATAGATATTCAGTTAATGTACGACAATATTCTACAGCTTGGCTAGAAGTTCAAAATGTAAACAAAGCGTTTGTTTACGTTATGCCGCTGTAACCCTCCTTTAAGAACCCTCCTTTAAGTTCGCCGCTGTAACTCTCCTTCGAGTTTTCACACCCCCATGCGGACTATACTGACTACATGCTTAAGCTAGCAAATATTTGTAACCAGATTTTTGGTCACGTTACATATAAAAGAAGAATGAATTTAGGGCTTGTTAGAGCCCCCACCCCTCACAGTTATACTGTATGTTCTGTTTTGGTAATTTCCAAAATGTACAAAAGTACTAATGAAAGTACCAACAGTAAGACACAAGCTGTTTAATTCTTTGCTGGAATTTCAATTTGAAATTTTAACAATTTTTAATTACTGAAATAATTATTTATCCTAATACTATAATGCATTACTATACTATACTATAATGAGTATATATGCTATACTATACTACTATAATGAGTACCATATACAGAAATCTTATTTATTTAATCTGTAGTAAGGTATTTGTTTTATATCAATTAGATCCAAGGAGAAAGCCTCATAACTAAAGCACAACAAGCTGCCGAAATCTCAGCAGCAGATCATGCCAAAAAATATCGTGGTTTGTTTGGTACATTATTGACCATAGGACGTGAAGAAGGTATCCGTAGCTTGTACAGTGGCTTGGTACCAGCTATTCACCGGCAGCTTGCTTTTGCAAGTATCAGAATTGGTTTGTATGACTCTGTCAAGAAGTTCTACGGTGATGATGGCAGTGGTGACAAACCTAAGGTACATATCAAGATTGCTGCAAGTATTACAACAGGAACCATGGCTGTTTGCCTGTTTCAATGCACAGATGTTGTGAAGATCCGCATGCAAGCTAGTGGTGTGAAGAATGCAAGATACACTGGTGCATTCAATGCTTATCGTACCATCTACATTCAGGAAGGAACTGCTGGGTTATGGAAGGGTGCTTATGCCAACATTGCCCGCTTAAGTCTTGTCAACATTTCTGAAGTTGTAGTTTATGACATCATCAAAAGTTTTTTCTTGGCTAAAGAACTCCTACATGATCGAATACCATTACATTTGATTTCTGCTTTTGGTGCTGGCTTTGCAGCAACTGTGATTGCTTCACCAGTAGATGTCATTAAAACAAGGTTTATGAATTCGCCTCCTGGTCAATATAAAAGTGCCTTGCATTGTGCTTACTCCACATTAAAACACAATGGACCAACGGCTTTCTATAAAGGGTAAGGATTACAATACTACAGTAATTTAATAATGCTTTAGAGTTTAGGGGCTGTTCTAACACTTTTGTGTGAACAGTCTAATTTAGGAAATTGTTGATGAGAATGTGAAAACAGAATTTAGAATGCCTTTTGAATATGGTTTTGAGTCTAATTCCAGTCTTGTGAGCTGAAAATTTAGGATAATGAGCAAATGGACTTTTAATTCAGAACACCTGATTGTTGTTTACAATTAACATGTCAAAATAACACTTGCAGCATTTATTTTGCCAAACAATGCAAATTGTGTTTCACATACTGGCTCAGTATAAAAAAGAGCTGTAACCATGTGTGGGATCTTTTAAGACCTTATTTGTTTCTAAGCAATGACTAATTAGGTGGAGAGTGTATGCATCAAAGCATTGGAACAGTTGATATGTAGAAATAAGTTACATGCTAGTCTACAGCAGCAGTACAGAACTAAGTCCACGTTTGATTTTGTAATATTATGTAAATTTGTTATTAATCAAATTCTTGATTCTGCTTTCTTAGGTTTACTCCAAATTTTATGAGACTTGGATCATGGAATATTGCAATGTTCTTGACTTATGAACAGCTAAAGAGAGCTATCAGTACTCTTTCATCTTAGTACAATAATTGCTTAATTTATGAAATGAAAATATATAATAATAATTAAAATATAATTCACAAGGTTTGTAGGGGATCGATATTGTGGACAACTTTTTTGTCAACACTTGATAATTTGGGTGGTTACATAAAAACAGAACAGCAATGGATAGCGATTTTTCAAGTTTTTGATATCAATATTATCTCAAAAAAAGATTTAAGATTTTTAAGTAAGGTGAAGTTCTTAGGATTCTTCCCGGGTGCAGGACAGTTATTACACAGCTTTTATACAGAATTGATTGTGGGTTAAAAAATCATTGCCATTACATAGTGCTATCAACCAACCCCTTTATTAATAAATGTTAACTACACAGTTTCTTTAAATATTTGTAAAAATGTCAAAATATAAAACTCTCAGTGTGTACAAGGTATTTGATGTTGGCACTTGAGGACCAAACTTAGAATTATTACACTTGCCCTCATAATTCAAGTTCAACAACACTCCCACAATATTACATGCAAAAAGTTTTAGAGGCCCCGCCCTATTACCCTGCCACGTGAGACCGGAATATTTGGTCAATTTGGTTCGCAATGCATTCTGGTCGGGAAGTTGTCCTGTCATAAAAATGGCGATCGGCGCACGTGTAGTGCTTCTCGTATGGAAAACGTGGAAAAATGAGCTGCTTCTGACACGCAGGCGAAGTACAAGAGAAAGCCGAAATGGGCAAGGACAAATGGCGAATGTTGGAGGGACGTAACTGTCCTTTCAATTTCGCAACGTAAGTTTTCAAAACAAACTTGAGACTTGAACTTTTAACTTATTAATATAATAATAACCTTTCAGTTGTTCGCCGTTTCTGGAGACTGGTCCAAGCTCAGATTTTTGGACTTCGATATAATACTTCTTCGATAACTTATCACTTGCAGGGATGCTCGCACCTCGCTAATGATAATAAATGAATGAGAATAGTGGGAGTTGCGAACTAGAATAATTTGATACCGCCAGTGTCATGGATATTCACATAGTTTTCGACCAATTATCGCCAAAATTTGAACTAGTTTTATAAGTTTAATGGTGAGTATAATACTGTGAAACTGTCAGTGACAGCTGCGGTGTTTAGTAACGAAACGTCGAAACCGAGTTAAACTCTCATTTACTCTCATCCTGGTCAGGGGCCTTATAAAAAGTGGGTGTGTCCCTTGTACCTGCTAGCTTGTACGATTGGGTATGGGTGCATCTCCTTTTCTACTGTAGGTATAGTTTGGGAAACTCTATCGCAAACAAGACAAACAGAGAAATCAAAAGCAACTAAAATTGAAGAAAACATGATCAAAATATCCATAGAGTAATGTTTTGTTCATTTGTTGTACATCACAGGAAAAACTTCAAATCCATATAATTTGCACCTTAATACAGGGGGTGGAATAAGAGAAATATTTGGGGCATAAATGGAACCCACAAATGGTGTTATTAGTTTTAAAATTCAGAATAATGTTAAGAAATGAACTCTGCTTTGTAGCTTCCAGATAAGGAAAACATTAGTTTTCTCTCCTCCTATAAAACTATTATTTTGCTGGGATTGCACATGTTTGAAAAAATACATAATGTTTAACCTCACAAGTTATTTTTAAATACACATTTAATAATTATAAAGATTTACAATGTATAAAAGGATAATACTATTATACTTGTACTTCTATAAGTAAATGACAAGAAACTAAAGTTAATATGTGAGGTAAATAACTTAGGTTAAAACTTATATTTAATTATCTTTGGTATAAGGTGATAAGGTGATAAAATGGGATGTCTAGGTACAGTTTGGAGGATTTGGTTCTTTTGCCTATTTTTATCCTTGTGTGGATTATCCTTGTATTTTGATGAACAGACCTGTAGTCTGTTAGCATGTTTTGTTAAGTATCCACTAGGTTTTCCTTTTCTTCCTTCCAGTCAGTAATTTTTTGGTGGTGGTGATGGGTACAGGATATTTGAGGGATACTAGGGTATTTTATGAGTAGATTTCAAAAAGGTTCTTCAGAGGTAAAGTGATATTGTTGTATCATGTAGAATAATACAGGAACCCAGTTGAATGGTTAGGTTGCTCTACACCCTAGGATACATGAGTGGTAGTGGTGGATCATGAAGGGTATCCACAGACATATAAACTTCTGTAGTTATGGTGGTAGGTGTGGATATTCAAGTACCTGGAACACTTGCTACCTTACTGATATAATTGCATAACAAAGTCTAGAAGATAGACTTCAAAAGACAGTGAAGACAATCCAATGGTTACATTTTCTTTGTAGTCCTAGTATGTACAACGTAAAATTTTCTTGTAAGTTTTCTTAAACTCCTCGTTATGGAATGCGTACAAGAATGGGTTTAAGACACTGTTCAAATAACCTATGGTGATGAGACAATCAAATACATATGTCTCGACCTTGAAGCCGCCACTGATGCCTCCGGATGCGTTTACGGCCATACTTACTGCTGTGAAGGGATACCAGCAGGCGAAGAACGTTCCTACGATCACGGCAAGTGATTTAGCAGCCTTGATGTTTTTTCGTAACGTTGGTGGCGCTGATACGGAGTATCTGTAGGTGAATCTGCGTTTGAGTGATTTAATTGGACCGTGTCCGTTCACGTGACCGTTATTGTTACATTTATCGGACGTATGGGATGACGATGATGGAAGGAGGCCTTTAGTTGATGTTGCTCGGTTATTAGTGGTATCGTTTGCGACCGCTTTCGTAGCGACAGAAACGCTTTCTAGACGATGAATGCGGCGTACATGAGAACGTGCTATTTGGTAAATCTTGAAATAGATACTCGTCATGATCAAAGGTGGAATGACAAAATGAAGCACTGAAATAAGGATTGAATACTGCAGTGGAATAGGAAAGAAACATTGCATGCTAGTTGAATTTGTGCTTAGTACTGTGTTGCCTTGCCAACCCATGATTGGTAATAGTGCCATGATGGTGGCGTACACCCAGATGAAGGCGATCACGACCAGCGCTCGGCGTGGCGTCGTCGTACGCTCGTAAACAAACGGATCGCTGATTAATCGGTACCGGTCGATACTCACAGCCAAGAGATTAAGTATAGAAGCCGGCGCAGATATGAGATACATTGTAGTATAAAAATTGCACATGTTCTCCCCGTATAGCCACACCCCTCTACGAATGAGATCAGCATCGAAAGGCATGACAACCACAGTCGTTATCAGGTCACTCACGGCCAGATTCAGGATAAAGTAATTGGAGACACTGCGTAAATGTTTGTTTACCTTGAAAGCGAGGCAGACTAGCACGTTACCACAGAATGATACAGCAATGATAATACTCATGCATACGGCGATAAATATTCGCATAACTGCATAAACGTCGTCCACTTCTGGAGGGCTTACTCTAGTATTGTTCATTGCTGGTGTTGTGTTCATCATCTTCGTAATATGTAACGTCGATAACATCAAGGTTGTGGTATTGTTGGCCGACATTATTTACTGTGTTGTTCGTTGTTGAGATAAATACTGTTTCTGGTGGTTGGATTTTTGTGACAATTCTAGAAGTTACTTGTATTGTTTTACTGGCTATTTATTTCCAAGACAAAGGGATTACCAAACTTTGTACTTTCTTTTCACTCACTTCAATTGACGCAACGTTTTCCACTGGGATGGTTATTTATTCACAACCACGCGTACAGATAACGATAGTCTTGTATATATCTGGGTGTAGATGTGATGATGATCTCTCGTTGATGAACACTTTTTAGTTAATTTCCTGGCTACTATTTGAAGTTCTTTCGGTAGTTCTGTTTGTTAAGATTGTTGTTGTGATGTTGTTTGAACGTTTTGCCTCAATTAAACTCTCGAATGTTAAGTGAAGAGCAATATACCGCGTTTCCGGTTGGTTTTCTCTATGTTTAAAACGCCATTTGCCGACTGCGTCACCTGAGTTCAACGCCGCCGCACAACAACACCGTCTGTTTTCTGCTGTAAATGAATTCTCACAATATGATGCAATTATATGGTCTCTTTTCCCGTTCTATTTGATATCTTGCTTCAGTCTTCTGTTCACTGACTTAATCGTTGTTGCTGCCAAGTCTACAAAAATACAAAGAACAACCACTCAGGAACATGATAGTATAGCTTGTTATGTGAAGGAACACTTCACTTGAAAAACATGACGTGGTCATTTTACTGAATCTACAATCTAAGTCCTAATCTTCAATTATTTATCTTTTTCTACTGTACAGCGGCTTTTCGTGGTATTATAATATCCTCCATGCTTGAGACCAAGATCAGATAGCTTTATAGTCATTGTCGGCGTTTTTGAAAAGTAGGACCGGAACCTTGTTCAAATATTTTTTTTTCATGTTCCTGCATGTACTGCTGTTAATGTGTGTATCTGTATTTTTATGTAGTTTTAATCACAGCAAACGTTGAGAATTCTACATAATGTTCAAATTAATATATTAATCGGACTTGAGTCAGTTCAAGTCTGGACAATTGTGACAAGTCACTCTTTCAAGACACACAAAGAACGCTTTGGGGAAAGCGAAGGGGAACTAGCGTATTGAAGGGTTGACATCTCAAGCGTGCTTCGCGCCAGTTTTGCTGACTTATTAAAATTCAGGTCGGCAATTCTCTTTTCAACTAATATCTATACTTGTATATAAAATGGAATAGAAATATCGATTTTCCTCGATTGCGAAATAGTACACTTTCACCAAGAAACGAGACCCTCGACTGGTGAACCACCATTTTAGCCATAAAGTATGTAATTAGTAGCAAATTCAGCCTTTAGGTCAGGTTCTAGAATAGTTTGGCGCGAAAGACAACACATGTCTTAAGGTGGACAAGACTACAAGTGACCTGTCGCTCAAGTTTTGACCCAATGTGTAATAAATCTAGTAGGAATCCAGTGCATCCTGGCTGTCAACTCTTTCCATATCATATAGCTACGTCAGCTTAACTACACGAGTTTAACTACATACTTGCAAGAACACATGTGTAGAAATCTCAAAGCTGTGGTAAGTTCTAGGCATAAATGCTGTAAAATGACGTAATAACAATTAATTGCTCTGTTTTCGTTTTATTTTTTGTGGGGGAAACGCATACAAAGTGGCATTTATTTTCTTCTTCGGACTCAAAAATGCACTCGTCACTTGAATTTGAAATTCTCTAAAGCTACAATGCGTGAGGTCGGTGTATGTGTACAGTTGTGGATTTGACTGGCGTAAGGAAATGTGGAACGATGCAAAACATAGTTTTGATTATTATTCTATAACACGGAAGCACGTCTTGCAGGTAGTTTTCCTGACGTTTTGGAAGCTATGAAAGCTGTGGTAGTGCCTAGCGGTGGACCTGTAAAGTTGAGCTGAAACGCGTCGTCTGAACTGCGAAGCAAAATTTAACAGCTGCCTGTAGTTGTAGTTGTATATAGCCTGTGACCGGCATGCTCCCTCGGTAGCACTCCAGGATAATGTTGCTTTACTCTGAATCAATGGCACTTTATAGCTCTTCCAGTGCAATTGGGAGCTAAAAGACGCCATTGACCCAGAATGCTATCGGAGAACCTGTATATATGCTTTCCAGGCTATCGCACTTGTACCATATGTATATATGTATAGATAATACAAATTTTACAAAATGTCATGAAAAACATATTGTGTTGTCAAAGTTTAAATGCGACTTGAAGCCAACGGCAAATAAGGTTTAGGCTTAATATAGCTGTTGGTGGCTTACAAACCTTAATTTTGTTTGCGTAGGGTCATGGGTTCATAATGCAAGTGCAAACGAGTGTTGACAGTTGGTACAACGACCTTTTAACTGATTGCAACTAAACAAACATTGTATGGTTGTGGTTTGCTCGCTAGCCTGGCACCGCACCCACTCCACCCATCATGCATGTGGTGGTGACCAAGGGGGACATACTAACGTAAATGTTTTGTTTCTTGCTCAATCTCGTTTCTATGCTGGACATTTCGGGTTTCGTCTGGAAATAACAATATCTTACTTTATCTCGACACTGACGCCGGAAACACTGGTTAATACATACGTCATTATTCTTTTCCTTATTAAACACAAAATGTTTTCTATATGTGGTTTTTTTGTTTTTCACAAATATTCATTTTCAAATATAATCGGGTAAAAAAACAACAACTTCTATTGTTTTTGATTTTGCTAACATGCAAGAAATAACGAAGTCAAATATATTATATAGACGATTTACCAAAAAAATGAATACAAAACTAAACTTAGCGAATACTTTCTCTTCATCCTCTCTGGTCAATTAAAAATATGGAACAGTAATAAACATGGACTAACAATATTTCATCTAATATGACAAAAAGATATAACTTTTTTGTACACGAGCGTTTGTCATAATCTTAACCAAAACTAAAAGTCGTAACATGCGAGTATCGAAAGAAGATTGCGCAATAGCCAATATCTGATAGCTTTTAACTTTTACCACTACAGCTTCTACAACGACCAGGAATATCATGATGAATGACGTCAAAAGTGAAAAATTCTCGAAATTTATGTATCCCGCAAAATGTACCGAAAGCTTTGCTTTTGAACTTTTAACTTGTATACTTAATCATTTTAAAAGTAACGTAAGCTTTCCAGTAATCGCCATGCAGCTTTATTGCCATTCAAGGCTGTTGTTAGCCCCTAACCGAAATACTACATAATCTGTACATACAGTTATATAACAGTATTATTCATAGTCTCATTGTATATGAGAGTCTCATATACAATGCATCTACCCTTGCAGATCATACAGTCTACAAGATGTTGTAGTGGTAACCCAAGTCTTAAACAAGAGGAATTCCTTGTGACAACTATAGCAGGTATATTAGTAGTACTAGCATATATATAAATGACCTGACAGACCTTGTTGACTTGAGCGTACGTAGCTATGATGAGAAAGATGTTGTGCTAAAGTCATTCGAGTGTCGTCAGCATGTTGTGTGATCTAATAGTGACCAGTAGTTGCGGAAAATAAAGAACTTTAAGGTTTGGATTTAAGTACGTCGTTAGTTTTAATCATCGATTGTTGGTCGCGCGCCTCGTCGATCGTTATTGTCTGAGTTCCGCACGCAAAACTACAGTACTAACATATGGTGCTCATCCGTATTTCTTGCTGAATGACAATATAATTAGATAATATACATGCACAGGATAATTATCACCTCATTCACTCCGTCGTATCTATCCTCTCCGTGTCTTCTTTTCTTGCTTGTTTGGCTCGAGTCAAGAAGCCGGCGGTCCCTGATATGGCTTTGGTCTGATAAAGGGCGCGTGCTGTTCTTCCGTGACTTATGTTGATCACACTGTGTTTGTATCTGCTATCATTGCGCGCCTGGTGCTTTACAACGTTGTCTGCGCTTAATAACTACACCATTTGTATGACAATTGCACGAAATGACCGAATGTTTCCTGTTTACATTGGTCAAATGCCGTGGACTAAGTCAATAGTGAGTCGTGACTGGTAAAACCTCACGAACACATAACACATCCTTCTGTACAACACTCACTATTACAGTACTGCACTTGTTGTGGTGAAAATCGCCCTGACCCGCGGTCAACTAAATTCTGGGCAACAACCTCGACACTTATAATATCTTCTCGTTAGTCCCTTATACCCAAGCCTTGAACAAGCAGTCATCGCAGTTGTTTGTTTGATAAGTGTCCTTGTTCAAGCGTTATACCCCCTCTAGGCTTTGATCATACCGTCAACGATAGGTCACCTCTTCTCCTACATATATCTGTGTGGTACTTCTTCCGTTATCAGTAGGGACCGTGACCACGACTAGACAACAAGTACTTGCAGAGAAATGCAGTACAATAGTTTCGTGACCGCGATCAAAATACATTAACGGTGAAATTTTGAAATTATAAAGGCAAAAGTGACGCACTACCCTGGTTTTCCATTTCCGTCTCATTCTAAGATGCGTGGGGCCTGGCAGTTCGGGCTACACTATAGTTACCGGGATTAATATTTTTTGATTAGAAATATTTCCGAGGTATTGTCAGGACGCATGTACGATGGGTTTTTGTCGTATCTCTTGTACTGCAATTAAAACATCAATCGTTGGCAAGATTAGTACATCTTCAAGATGTTCGCTAGGATTACCCGTCTTCTGTTTGCATTAGTTCGGAAGTAATGAGAACTTTGTTTGTGGTGTCTAAGCCTCCATGCACTACTATGATTTATGTATGTACACTAAGGTTGGACTAGCAACGCATTCAGCTGCAGTGATCTCTGCAATTGTAATCGTGACAGGTGTTTGCTTGATCTTTACATATATATAGCCACAGGCTGCAGTTATCATCGGACAATAAGGTGCCGCTGCTATTATACAAGTTTGTTGAATATCTCTGGTCTTATCAACTTGGCGTTTCATCGTGGTGATATACATCTCAGTTATGGACAGGCAACAGTGACAACGATATGTCACACATACATGCACATGCAATAGTCAAAAGAAACATATGTTGGTTGCCTATGTCTGTCGTGCACGGATACACCACGAGGGCGGAGAACGGCAGGCAAACACGCTATCTTATTTACATAGGCTCTTTGGTTAAACCCACTGGTGTACTGATAAAAAGATTTTTGTATTAGAAAGTCAAACAGCACGTTATATTAAAAAATTGTGGTCGTGCTCCATATTATACGAAACTGGCTGTGGTGACCCCTATGCTAGTCCATCTCTTAATTTCCAGCCTTACATACAAACCAAAAATTTGAAATGGTTGCGACCTAAATATAGTTGTGTATATTGAAATATTATTGATTCTTAACCGCAAAACATCTTAGGTGTAATTATGTAGTCTTATCACATATCAGTGACTGCAGCTGGAGACCTTAGCTTTTATTGATGACCATATTTTTTCAACCAAGTTGAAACCTAAGGCGTCAAGATTTGTTTGTTGAAATGTCTGTGAAGGGTTCAAACAACGTCGACTTATTTGTGTGCCGAATCACAATAACAAAAAAGCAATATTGCTCATTATTAACATATTAGGTACATGATGTCGCCAACAGTTCGTATACATGCAGCAAATTTCAAAAGTACTTCAATACGTTTTGTGTTTAAGTTTTGTAGTTTTTTGACACATCCGGTATTGTGTTACCGACATTATGTTTGAGGAAAAATATACATATTTTTGGTTCAACAAAGTGAGACAGCCTTGGTTTAAATACATGGTCTATTCAAGAGTTCTATATAAGCAGGACTGGGTGGGTGGGTGTGCGGATTTACCCCTGCGCAACTTCGCGGTCGCGGTGTACTTCAAAAGAGAATCTACCTTAAGCAGTCTAAGTCTTGAATTTGTGTCTTGAATTGATGATAGTCACTAATGTGTTTATATCTAAATACAAACAGTTATCATGCAGATATTTTTCACGGTTATTGCAACTACAGAACTTACCAAAATAAATTCGTAAATATAAAATATCCGTTATCTTGTATAAATTTTGAAATAATATATAAAACTTCTTAAAGCAACTCGAATAATTTTCATTTGAACAACAAACTCATTATCCTTCCATGTGATCTTATACAGTGAACTTACTCTATAACCAATCTTGCAGCTTTCTGTCCACCAATAGTCACTAATTTGTGCAAAGGGTGACAGGGATTACTGACCTATTATTAATTCTTACTAGAATGTGGAGATGTTCCTTGTTAGATGATCCCGATTCATCAATTTTGGCTTCAACATTCCTTTTATATAACTTGCCTAAAATCCTTGTAACACATGACGGGTAAAGTTGTGTCACTGACAACCCGAAGGTGCTAATGCGACGTCATCTCTTGATCCTTTCCGTTATAACACGACCGTTTCAAAAAGCCGAGTTATACATTATATAACAATTAAAAAGCACAATACTGGATAGCTAGCCGCCATCAGCAATATATTATATAGTATATTCCCTGAAGCTATTGACGTACCATACTGCAGTAAATTACGCACTGTCTGATTAATTATACTTCGGAAGACATGGATGGTAGCTTAGCAATAAGTGAAATATGTTATTACGTGTAGAAGCAGTTTTGTTGAAAATATAAATGCAGACTATAGTCTCACTTATAGTTCTGTGCCGCCTTCTCTAACATATCATAACGTACGGTTAAGTTTCAAAGACATATTTCATACAAAACATACCAAACATAACCCACTAATTACAGGTTGAAATGCAAATGATGCCGAGAGTGTAGATCTTTTTTGCTGTCAAACCACGCGATTTCGTTCAAAAATATCTTTTCTAAGGCTTTAAGTAAAGTCCAATGTCAACTTCAGGCCAGGTTCGTACTAAAGCTGGGTGTTCTTATCTTCTTAAACGTGGTAATAAATCAGGACCCTCCTGTAAGTCTGGAGATTTATAAATATGTGCTTGAAAGTCTTTAAGTCTTGAATGTTTGTTATGAAAATTTTGTAAACGTAGTCAGTTTGTGGCAGTAGGCTACAAAAATTGGAGCGATATCTCCATTGGAAATGAGCTATAATTAGTTGAAGCTAATCATGTGGTATTTGGATGGCGCCTGACGTTTTCACTATAAAATTTTAATATACACCGTAGCTTGTTGAAAGTGAATATAGTGTAAAATATATTTGTGTTACATTGTTCAGTCGAAACAGAAGTTTCATTTAAAAACTTTTAGGATGTCGTTTAACTTATAGGAGGCTAGTTTAACTTGTTTTTTTAATCATTTTAAAGGCTTCAAATTATCCCCAGGCGGCGCGCTAACCTTGTTGCTGGGGACTGGGGATGACATTCAAACTTAGTTTTATTGTGCACTAATTTCTGTTTTTATGTTTTACGTTTTTTGAAGTATTGACTGGTTTCTACATATCAGATCCTTTTTGATTGGTTGATATCCTTCCACTAGTAGTGTTTTTGTTTTGCTGTTGCACTCACACCATACTGGTATGTCACATTTTTAGTTCAACTCAATTAGAGACCATAGCTTGTGGTTGGTGTTATGTCTAAGGATGCCCATAAAGACCTAAGGCTGGTTTAGAGTACTCGTGAGAGTACGACGTGAGATAAGATTTTATGGCTTATTTCAGTTTCGTTTTGACAAATGTCCCTAGATTTTTATATAAAACTGCTGACCGGAGGCAACTATACTTCAGGCAGTATCAAGGTTGCTAAAGAACAATCTGTGGCTACGAACAATGATAACTCTAAACTAGCTTAGAAGTATGCTTAAGTGTTGAAGCTATAAGTAATTTTAAAAATTATCATCCTTTTACAAAACCGTCTGTTTAGTATCCTAGCCAATTTTGCGCGCAATTAACTGTGATGGCAAAATCAAGAAAGCATAATGAATATCAAAAGAAGAACTACTGTAAATTACTGTTCTGTTAGTTTGTGGTACGCTTTTTGAAGTGTTTTTTAACTGCAGCGGCCTACATGATGTGTTGATGTGTCGATGTGTCACGTCCAATGAACTCTCTGTATGTAAACTAGAACGCTAGCTGCGTATAAACATGCCATAAGCTGCTTAAAGCCAAAATGGTTTTTCTAAGTTATGAGCAAAAATACTTAACGCTAAACGTTGGGTCATACACGTATATCAAACTAAGGCCTTTAAAAAGGTTTTTTTGTGTAAATTTCAAGACTGTAGCTCAAAGGGAAATGTGTTAAAAATACAAAAACAAACCAAACTAACTGCCAAAATGGCGAATTTATGGCAAGGCAAATATTGTTGTATTTTTAAAATTTCCTTTTGAGCTACAGACAGCAAATAGAGCTTTTCAAGAGCTTCAGTTTGATATATAGCATGGCGTTCAGTGTTAATTATTTCTTCTCATAACTCAGAAAAACTAAAATACCCTGACTTCAATTTCTCCCCACACCTGAGCTAGCGTTCCAGTTTGGTGCCTCATTTGGAGTCTCGCGAAATGCGGTCGTAGCTAAAACATATACCATATGAAATATCTATATTTTGCAAAATACACCAATTTTACCTATATATCTGCATGTAGGAAAATTATTTTAAGTATGGTACCCACTTCGCCCTGGGCTTTCCTCTTGGCAACTAAAGGCGTGTGTTATACATTGAGTAAAACCATCTCGTGACAAACTCTACTGTCGTATGACCAATCACAAAATTCTTCATTGTATATAGCAAACTAAAACGAAGTTTTGTAAATCCCAAGTTCCTAAATCCTTCAAACCCTAACCTTAACCATGATATTCAAATCAGAACGTCCACCATCAATCCACTAATCCTTCACAACACATTCCTGACAAGTCTTTTTTCTCGCACCAATCTTCTGTTGATGATCTTAGTATCCTTGTCTAATATAGACCATGATTAGCTTCGTAATTTTAGTCCGGCTGATCATTATGGATTTGTATTTATAATTCGAAATACTATATGCACTGTTATAATTGTATCTTCTTGCCTTCCCAATTACTATACATTTATGTACGTTATTTACTATATCTTACTATATTGTGATTTAAGTAGAACCGCAAAGTGACATATATGGTCAGAAGTGACCACGCCTTTTTTGCTTTAATGGTGTGCATACCTCTTAAAAACGTGTTTGAAGCTTTTGGATTGTGGTGAGAGCTTAAACGCGTACTACATAAAGAGTTATCAATAACCTACTGTACGTTGGTAAAATTCATCAACTTTTGTTTACCCAGTTGCAAAATGTTTACTTTATAATTATAATTATAGGCGTTTTTATACCCGACGTATTTTGCCTAGGGCTTTGACAAGGAAACACGGAGTAAAATAGCCAAGTCGTATCTATAATTTTTAAGAAATTAATATTGGTATTTACACCTGGTTATGCGTATAGATTAGAGAAGTGTGTATAGTAACTCGAGTGTAAGTTTTATTATAGTTTAAAGGACTGGTGACAGAGGAGCTACAACGCCCTGTTTACATTTTGAATTCATAAATTGTAGAGTGACATGTACCAACTGAATATCTTTCACTGTTCTGGTTTGCGATGTTCCCAAATGGCAATATATTTATATAATTTTTTATATCAAAGTTTATTTTAGAAAAAAATACAAAATGCACATTTGTAGTCCATATTTGTGATGAGCAGAATCGATCGATGCGCAGAATATTTAAGATTCCAAGCCGGATGCCAGTCAGAACCAGAGCAGAGTATTTATTTTGATATGTTGTTGTGTAAAGTTTTATGGTACTTATGAGCCAAGCGATGGTTGTTGCACAAATGTATATATTATAAGTATATATAGTATATATTATAATAATTTTGCCAGGTATTGTGGTGTATTTTGCGGTCTAAAATGATGAAACTGCCCGGTTAAAATGAGCTATGATTTTGAGTAGGACCAATGGCAGCGGTCTATGATGAATGGAAAAGCATTTTAAAAGAATATACCATTGGGGTTTGGTGATACACGTAAATAAACGTGTTGAGTTGGGTTGCTTGGAAATGCAGGAATAATGAAAGATCATGAGAGCGAGATAATATAGAAAAAAGTAAGTAAAAATAGCTTCACGCAACAGGCGTTGTGTTTATGTTGAAGAACTCGCATCTGTCATGAATAGCTTGTGGGCAGAGGTGTGACAGCAGTGCTATTTTCATTTCTGTCAAGTGGAAAATGTTGCTTGGGTGTTGGGTGATTGGGATGACTATATATTACAGCATTACTTTGCTATCAAAAGCGGATCTTCCAAGCCACTTTTCCAACTCTATAAAAATGCTGTTTCACACAATCTTTGTCGACAATATGGCACTTTGAATGACCAGTTATCTATCACAGTCAAGTAAACTGAACGCAACACAGTTTGATAGAGATAGTTATAGCAGAAGTCCACGTTATGCTCAATCAAATAATTTTTGTACTGCTTTGTGCCAACTTTGTACCAACTTTGTACCAACGGGAAACAAGGTCGCAAATGCGAGGTATACTAGTTACACGCATTTCTACAATGCAAAACATTCTTTCCTTCATAACGAGGCTAAAATAGAGCTTATTTATACAGCCGTTTTCCTTAAAAATCTCACGCTTCTTTTCTCGTTCTCGTGAATGTCAATTGACAGTTATTATGTATCTACCCAGGGCCGAGCATAGCAGATATTTTTTTGCTGGTTGAAATGTAAAATTTGTCAGTTGCTTCACAAAATTTCAAAAGCTCATTATATAGGACTTTAATTTTAAAGTGGCGAGTTGTCTTCTTTGAGAACAGTCCACGACAACGAGAATTGGTTTTAGACATTTGAGCGCGGGAGTCGCGGTGTTATGGAAAATCAAAGTGGCCGTAAGAGACACGCAAAAGAATAAACTATATAGTTATATCTTTTGTTAATTATTAGAATGTAATATAAGACTTACCGTCAAAGTGCAACGGTTTTTCCTTTCTGTACTTGATTGTTTATTATGTGCTTTGCTTCGACTACAAAAGAAACATTAGGAACAATTAATTGTGTTCTTCACGATAAAATTTCTCGTAATGAAGTATGCGTGCATGTGTAGTATCTAGTAAATTCGTATATTTAAATGTTGCCCAGTTCATTCATGTAACAATAATTTTTAACGAAACTGAGTGTGGCTATGTAGGTATACTTCTGAAATCGGTAACAAATGCACAATTCCATGTAGTCGTCGTATATCTCTACGTTTTATCATGCAGTTTACCTTTATAGTTTGATTGTATTTCACGCTGACTAAGTAATATTATAGTAACTTTCTTATGTTGTTATATTATTTAGAAAAATCACACATTTAGGAAAACGCTATAGCTCATCTGAAAAATAGAACATTCATACCCAGAATGCTTCGGTTTGTGGAGAACGTGATTTTAGACTGTTGCATGGAGATTATATGTTCAGTACTGACTTGCCAGCAGTTGTGTGTGGTCTGCATGTTATGTGAATGTTATTAGTTAGACATTAATAATGCAGGAATTGTACAGCAAGATAAGTCAAGCGCCGAGTACTCAAGATACAATTTTCTAAGTAGGAGTGCCAAGACAGCTGTTCATTCATTGGGTTATATTTTTAATAACACCGGCAAACTTTATGCATATATGAAACGTTCGTGATTTCTATGTCTCGTCAAACTTTGGAGGTGTCCATGAATCCCTTTTATAATATGTTTTTTAGATGTGAAATAAAGTTGCTTGAGTGATTGCCTGGTTAGTCAAGTACGCTGTACATTGAGTATTTGTACATACGACGAAAAATGTTTAGATAGTCAATTATTCGTGAAAACGCCTGTCAGGTTTTGAATGAGATGTGTGTAACCGCAGGGAAGAGACGTTTGTAAACATTATTTTCATGACAAAATTCAAAATTGTTTTGTCCTAAAATTTGAGAATTATGACAATTTTGCGTAAGAACTATATATATCACAAACAACTCTCCTATAAAGTAATCCAATGAATTCTAAACACAAGTGCGTAAAAAGTTTTCTTGGGGGTAAGGTGTTGAGGAATATTATAGTAATGAATTATCCGTGGTGAATTGTATAACTAAAATTGGGATTGATGCCTGAAGAAAATTTCTTTTTGAATGAATAGAGCAACCATGCACTGAGCGCTTTTATTTTTACAATACGAAGTTATGTTATGGTTGCGCATTGTATTCAAATTTGGACATCCAACTTGAGTAAAACTATAGTTTAAACTCCTAAATTTACGGTTGTTGCCTGATGTTACCGAGCTTACGATCGACGACGGGATACTGGACAACTTTTTCGGTTGACGATGAGAAATAAGCTACACTTTTTGGTGCAGACAATGCTTCAGATAAACTCGCTGTTTTCTGATCCAGACGAGCAGGCACTATATAATGGGATACAAATTTTCTACAGCAACTTGCCTGGTGTATTTATACCAAACACATTTTATATTAGCTACATATAATACACGTTTAGAAGTGATACTTTCATTTTCAGCTTACCACTATACTGTATTTTGACATAAATGTACATTAGGTGTTTTCAAAAAAGCTGAGCAACGTGATAAAGGAAAACAAAAAGATGGCTTATGTGTAAACACATCTGAAAGTGGTCATCGTCCATGTCGCATATCTGACAAGAAATTGATTAACATTTACACCTGCATGTTCAGCTTTAGACATTTAATCAGCTTTTACCACATAGTGCATGATAAAACTAAACTTGAGTTATGGTTTAATCTGATTGAATGGTTCAAAAGAAAATAAGACAGCTAATGATTGTGTAAAACTTGAATGTCTCCCTATTCATATAGAGCGATGGACTGCGTGAAAAATCAGGAAAAATATAATTTTTTCATGTTTAGCACAGACGTATATCACGTAGCTTCAATTTTGATAATAATCTATTTTGAGAAATAAATTATCTATTTGACAGGTGAACTGGGTGCAATTAGCCAACCTCATACCTTGCTAGGGGTCTTTGATTACAGCTTTATTTTGTGAAAACATCGATAATTGTTGCACGTTTACCTGTACGTCATGAAACTATCTCATACGAAGTTTAGTACAAATCGTTTTGGTTAATACAAATCGTAAGGTTTTCAAAACACCATCCTCATTGGATGACGTGCAAAAAGTCGAGAAATAACGTTGTTTTCCAGGGCCAAAAGCAAATGTTAGTATATGTATCGACTCTCCAAGCCAGGATATTTCAACGATTCAACGTGTCAATAAAACTTATATAGCTATGATACGGTGCATGAATTGCCTTCCGTTTGATCACAATTTTAACTTCATACTTTTTATTCGTTAACAAATTTTGCAAGTTGTATTTGAATGCCTTTGCTAAAACAGTCTTCCACGCCGCATTGACTTATGTTGCGGCAAGATATTTGACCTGAGGTGTATAGTTTGTGATTTTTATGTATGTAATAATGTCCCGAGGTATTGTGGGAGCTGTTATAGGTGTTCTATTGTATAATGGAGTGGCTTGGTATCGCTTCCTTCAGGCTATTTATTACTGTGTGTTTTTAAATGTGTTCAATTAACTGACCAGCTCAAAAGACAATTATAGGTGTACATAGCTATGAGGTAAAAATAATACACTCCATTCTGTTTTGCATGGCTATATAAATATTTACTACGGTATCATTCAAGCCTGGTAACATACACCAATATCATGCAATCCTGAATATTAATTAAACATCATACTTGGAGGTATATGCATGCAGTTTGTTTATTTTGATGACATTTCAATATGACATTACTCTTCTCTTGATTGAAACTTATTTCGATTAAGGTTTTCCATCGAAAAAGGGCTATACTGACTATGGGTGTACATGTCTGGTGTCGTCTATTCAAATGGTCTATAAAACGACTATATATACTTCTGTAATTTCTGTTCTGCATGACTAAAATATGTGTATTTAGGGGGACTGAAGCAGTTTACAATTCTTGGGAATGGTAGCGTACAGTTTGCTATACGCAACCAATACAGTTCACTTTGCCTTAATTGTCGTCTATATATAGTTACGTGTTACTTTGAGGTCATCGCAATATAATTTGTACTTTTCAGTATCACTAACAAAGAAAACGTGGGTTTGCATAAATATAATTACACAATACCCGACAATCAACTCAGTTTTAGAAACAGGCTCCCGAGGATATCTTGCAAAACCAAACAAAAACGGCATTAAATAATAGTCTATTTACAGGAAAATGGGACAGTTTAGCTAGGATTAATTAATACAGCTCGGGGAGGTATGCAGATACGCGCGTAGCATAACGAGACAACCGCTGGTGTGATTTGTGGGGAACGTGGTTGCCGGTCATCTGATCTGGTTGACCTATTATAAAAGTGAATGACGAATAAAGACAACCAAAACTTTGCAAAAAATGTCAATATATCAAAAAGCTTCACTGCAAAGTGGATTTTGCATTCCTGAATATATATTGTAGAAATTGGGAACCATTAGCCCCGTATTAAAGTATATACAAGAACTGGTGCACAGAAAAACAGCATCTGACAACTCTCTCTCGGACTACAACGACTATAGTCATACGTATATCTGCATGGGTTTCGCAACAAAATTGATTGACTTGAGTTCCAGCTGAATCGTACCATATATGTAACATATTATATCTTTTATGTATTAGTTTTGCTCTGATATATTCATGAAACAATGAAATATTATGCTACGTCGGTTTGTCTACCATTACGGTTAATTAAAAGCGTCCCTGAGGAACGTTTTAATGATTGGTGAAGCAATGTTATTTAGTTATTTGATTTTGATATATTATAGGCTAAAACACAATGTCAATAGACATGAAATTGTACGTACTATTATAGGAAGATCGGCTGCTTCGATGTTTAACATCAGTTGTTGAAGCAAGGCAATGACTAAACATATTCACCCTTCAATCTAAAAGTAGTCTATATTTTTCTTACACATGTTTGATGCGTCCAACAGAAGCAAGCTACATTACAAAATAATAAATCTAACGTTGATATTTAAGCCATCAATCTAGATACAAACTATATTTGTAAGTCATGTTCGTAGTCTTACGTTGATTATGTTAGCTATATTTAACTGCACTTAATTAAAGTTTTTCAAATGAAACGTTCGAAGAAAGTTCTTCGTATATTTGTACGATACAGGAACTTGCGTATTGAATAAATAAACCTTAATCAAGCCACAACTTAATTAATATAAAACGTCAAGATTTTTGACATGTATTTGTTCTTGTGGTATTAAAATATTTGAGCAATATCAAACTACTGACGTATAACAGCTGATGTATTTTCTACCAGTTTGCCTTAGGCTTTTTTCGTGGTTTTTGGTTTTAATAAAATAATTGTCTCCCATGACGCGACTTAATTTGTTGATTTGGCAAACTTTATGAATTATGGGCAAAACAAGTGAATAAAGTTATATTTTAAAGTATATAGACTTGTAATACGACCTATTTAAGATATATCAAACTATTGAAAATAACTATAGAATTAGCACATAGCTAGCTATATAACTTGGATAAAATAAACTTTGATTCGACGACTTACATAAATGTCATTGTGATAGATACTGATACTGTGTGCTCATGATATAGTATAATCGTAAATAGATTTAGGAAGTAGATTGTGTTTGGTAAAATATACAATATCCAGATTTTGTTTTGTCCCAGTTTAAGGGGTTTCTGTACGTTGTATATAGCTGTACTTTACAACTATATACATATCTCTTTGGTTGACAAGTAAAATTATCTGGTGATTGACAGAGTAAAAGTCCATGTTGGGTTTAAGCGAAAGTTATGTATATTATAGCAGAGTTTTTTCTCAGGGACATGCTTTTCTTTGACAGAAATAACCATCTGTGTATCTTAAAAAAGTCACAGGAATTAAGAAATAGGCGGGTGAGTTAAGATGACACAGCAAAGAAACCTACATTTCTCCAGACAATAGTTGTGGGCTATATAAAGTGACAATGGAGAGCGTCTTTGTAGTCCATTTGGCTCTTACTGAAGAGTTCAGCATTAATAAATAATGGAAAACTTTTTTAACACAAAAATAAATATGTTGTACGCGCGATATTTGTGAATGGTGACTGTACTGTTCTGCGCGTGTTTGCATTTATCTATCGCTTCTTTATGATTAATACTCTTACTTTGTATATGAATAAATTGTCAATAACGTTAGGCACCTGCAAAACGACTCCTAGATGCAACTATAGATGGACACAGAGTGTTTAATGATGACATGGCTCATTGTTGTCTATAAGGTTTGCTCCAAATTGCCTGCAAGGCTTTTATAACTACGAGTTATCAAAGACATATTATTTTGACGACATGGCGCCGAGTCATCAAAGATATAATATTTTTGCCATTGATGAATTTCCCAGCTATTGCATGACAGCTAAAGTAGTTTGGCTATAGTCAACTATCAGGTAGTATAATTTAAGGGCTGTATTTCTACAAGGTACGCCCATATCAAAGGATGCGGTGCTGCGTAGAACGTGTATACATAAACACGTCTTGGTTTTGAGCGAAAACAGTACAATATGAAGGCGTCTGCAACCTCTACACATTTAGTAGTTTATCATTGCTAAATTGACTTCACTAAAGCATGAATATTTTGTACCTACAACACAACACAATGCATTGTGTAAGTCAGGCTAGCTTAGCCAGGCCCAGTGACCATTACACCCATAAGCTGTGGTGCTACATTACGACAAAGTCAAGTAGAAAGACTGTTGAAAGTTGGCGAGCTCCAAAATTTCATCTGATTGTTACTTAAAACTGAATCAGTTCACCATGCCTTTCAACGTCTTGCACACATATGTACATTCTTGTTCCTTTACTATTGAATAACAACAAGTATATTATATTATAATTTCCAATAAACAACATACCCGAACTGCAAGCAAGCACGCACTGTGAGATGCTCTTGGAAACGGCTTATGTTCAACTTATATTTCTCTGCTGTATCTTTATGCATATCTGATATTAATTTCTGTCTATTTAATAACACACATTTCATTTGTTCATTTCCCTTCACTTCTGCTATACGTCACATGTCATCAGTATACCGAGTAACTGACCACAGGGTCTCACCACATGCTCTGACGTCATCTCGCCATGACAACCGCCCGGCGTTTCGACGCTGGAGTAGGTAATTGGAGACTTTTGAAATGTTGACTTTAAACGAAGCTGCAAATTGTCTGTTATATGCGAATTAATTGCTTATACTTTATTCATGCTTTCCAGCTTTGCGCCCATGATTAGTTTAAACTACAAGTGGTTTGCCCTTTTACCGTTAATTATACCAAGTGTAATGTTACTGTAAGAGAGGTGCGCGGTTGATATACTGTTATGGTATAATGTAGAACCGAAATATATTGCCCCGTGTATAGATATCAAGTTATGAATCAAGAAGAATTATTTTAAACTTGTTATTTTGACAATTTCAAAACAGTTCTTTTTGTTTTATGCATATCTCAAGTTTTCAAGATGATATTTTTATTATAGCTTATAAAGTTATGTCTATTAATATAATATTGTAGGGAAATGTTGAAGGCATATATACAAGAGCTCTTTTGGTAACAAGAAATTAACCGTTTGATGATATAGTTAAATTAAAACATTGAAAATCGACTGTAATTAGGAAAAGATTAATGGCATAATGTTAACTGTTTTTCTATGAGAGCGTTTTTTTCGAACAAAAAAAGTTTGGTGTTAGATATATCGTTAAAATATTGAAAATCGACTGTAATTAGGATTAAGAGGTTAATGGCATAATGTTAAACGTTTTTCTATGAGAGCTTTTTTGGTAATAAGAAAGAACTTCTGATGTTAGATATTATAGTTAAAATATTGAAAATCGACTGCAGACAAGATTAAAGTTAACTGTTTTTTCCATGAGAGTCGTTTTTTAAACAAAATACTTCTGATGTTAGGTATAGTTAAAATATTCAAAGTCTACTGGCAACTATTGGGGCTCTTTTACTCAGAAAAAATGCACGGGCAAGTTGAGGGCAATATCATCTAATGCTCCACAGTAGAACATTAAGAATCAAAACTGAATAATTCACAGACTAGGATTAACAGGAATATTGACCAACATGTCTAATAACAAGACAAAGGAAAGTTATTCTTTTAAGTGTGTATCGAACTGGCGTCGGTTCAGGATATGAAAACCCGGAAGGGAAGCTAAGCTGAGTCTGGAAGAACATCCGCTCTACCCGCCGAGCGAGCAAGTGGAGAGTGCTGGCGAGTTAAATTTCTTTTGATTAAGTACACGGAATGTCCTTATCTTTGCGACAACTTGCGCTTGCCATAAGATGGCGCAACAGTCTTAGACACAATTGTCAATATCACAGATAACGGATGCGAAATAGAATTCTAGCATTTAGAGGTCATAAGCAATCGAGACATCATCATTCACTTGTGTACCTACTTTATTTCATGAGTCTAAGATTTTAGGCAGAAGATAAGAGACCCTTAGCCTATATACACGTATAAAATTATACGTAAATCATTTAGATTTGCACGAAAATGTGCATGCTATAATTCTTAGTGAAGTACATATATTTTTTAAAATCACAATTAAACTTTTTTCCACACGCAATTATACTGTCTGCGTATTTTTATGTCCATGAATAAAATTCATAAGGTCTAGACTACTTCCTTTGACGAAGGTGCTCGGATCATTGTGAAATCACAAAGAGTGATGCCACTGATTTGTTCTTTTATTCAAACAAACGGGAACGAAAAACGACGTTGAAGATGCAACTTACAATGAATATTTGATTTTTTTAAGCCTCCAGAAGTGTGCACAAGTGGCCACAAAATATTCGACAATAGCTAAATCCGTCTGGCTATGTGACTTACCTTCCCTAAACTACAAACGCTATACTTGAGTGGCTGGCGAATATTTCTGTATAAGTAATTCTCCGCATAATCAATTTGCCATTTCAAGAAAGGGCTTCTGGGATTGTTAGAGAGAACGGAAAGCAACTGTTTATATTCGTCTTTTTCTTTGAATATTGTAGTATATCAGACTTGTCTTCATTCATGTTAGTACAGTAGCACTTTTCCTAAAGAAATACAGTTCAAACAAGCAAACAATTGCAAATCAACAAATCTTGTCCCTTGTAAATCAAACTGACTCGACTGTAGTCTCCCCACTCATTTCTGAAATGGCTACTATTATATAATAGTCTTATAGCAAGAAACTGTTCAGTGTTTTCTGGCGATCGTCAGAAGAATATTGCACTGCTAAAGAAATACAGGTCACGAAGAAGTTGTCAGTGTCAGCAACAGTTAGTCTATATAAAGTTTATATTGCCATTTTATTTACCGTTGTCTATCCATGAAATAACTATGGGTAATGATTGATCAACCAACGAGAACCCACGATTTGTAATAATTGTGAGAATACTATTAAGTAAAACAGGATAGAGACTTGGGTGCACATAGTTCATATTAGCTACAACTATATACCGGTTAGCATAGTTATATCGGTCTCGAAATCCCGTATGATTAATTATTTGACAGAGTTTACCGTAACCTCTGCTGTCTCGAAGCTTCCATTTCTATAGATTGTGTACTTATCTACAATTGGACAGCTGATCTATATAATTGGGGCATATGCCTGTCTGTATATCGAAGTATCTGAGAGATAAGCTCATGTCTGAGAAATACGGAGGTGTATATTTTGCTTTAAACAACTTGCAGTGCAGTTATAGCTATAGGAAAGGTTGAATCGATTACCTAATCCTTTCGCAAATGCAATTCCAGCATGGCCATCCTTCCTGTTGTACAAAGTTGCTTGTCACAGATATATGAAACATTTGCCGGTCGCGAAAAATGAGGTCGAATTGATCCCATTATTTCCTGATCGGAGAAATTACGCACTGTAATATACTGTCGGATGGATGTACGTAGCTTTATAGTCAAGTTTTTTTTAAAGTCAAGTCAAGTCGAGCCAAGTCAGGTCAGGTCAGGTCAGGTCAGGTCAGGTCAGGTCAGGTCAGGTCAGGTCAGGTCAGGTCAGGTCAGGTCA
>JAOTOK010024971.1:0-24178 GCA_025770025.1 Virgularia gustaviana
TTTCTTCAGCAGGTTTTTCCACGGCTGGTGCTGTCATTTTGTTGGTATTTCAACTTGTAAACAATATTTCTATAAAAACTTTTCCAAACTTCTACAAACTTTTCCACAAAGTATGTAGTTGCGCAGACATAATAAATTTCTTACTGACCTCACTATACCTCACTCACCTCATTTTTTAGAAAAAATCGAAAGCAAAATATTTTACCGTACTGAAAAATCTCAAGCAAAAATTTCACCGTATGTACCTCGTGTTCATTATATACAAATATATATACTACACTGCAGCATGCCTTTCAGATTACGAAAACCTGTATTTTAATAATAAATTCTTGTAATGTTAGAAAACACTGTTGAAGATCTGTAAACCTTGGAAATTGTTACTTTGTTTTTATTAAAACATATTAATAGAATACAGAGAAATACTCTTCCTTCATCGCAAACGTTAAACTCTCTACATTTAATACGGCAGCTATAGTGAACATGATTTGATTAATATTACATAGAGTAAGATAATTGGATAACGTATCTATATAACCTAGTAAATCCGTTTAAGTTCTAAAAATATATAAAACCTGTTGCAAAGGTGTCTATAAAAACGTTACGACATGTAAAACGATATTGATGTGTTATTACAATAGATTAACGTTTGCACCAAGCGTGGTAAAATATCAAGCCGGCAGAAAATGTTACCGCCAATGAAGATGGTCGCCGTGGAGTTGAAATCATAATCAATTTTACACCATGGGCTAGCGACTGACAGGTTACGTGGGGTGATAATGTTGATGCATAATTTGTTAATGTGCTTTCACTGTTTGCATTGCTAGAGACAAAGCTCGTGAGATAACAAAACGTAGTTATTTTCAGGTATTTCTGAAATAATATTCGAGTGAGATATTTTTAAGATAAGATAAAGTTAGAGGGCGGCAACTCCTATAAGTATATGCTAAGCACCCAACGCCTCGTTGCAATTTTTTGATAAAAATCAAGATATGAAAAGGGCCAGTTCAGCGCCTTCTTTTATCGTTTCTAATAATAAATCTGTTGTGTTCATTGTCAGGAGACTGTGTCAACTCTGGTACCAAACAGACGCACGACAGACATACAAAACCCCGTGTATTACATCCTCCTTGTTATGAAGGCCACGACCTAAGGTGTTATAACCCTGTTGTACGTGTAAACTACCAATGCAAAATTATTGATACTAAATAAATTAAAAATTAAAAAATACTTATGTCGATCCATGTATAAGTAACAGAAGTACTAGATAATTTTAACAAATATGAGTAAAACAATGTACAAATATCTTTCCTTATTACATTCTAAAAAGCCGTATACTGGTTTACAACAGGTTTAGCTGGTTGCGAGCTCAGAAACTAAAGAAGCCTAAACTGAATCCAAAATGTCCAGCGCTGGTTATTCCGAGAAATAGAGCAAACAATAACACCTAAACAACACTGTAATACTTTTGTTTTGATAGAATGAAATAAATCGAGGGATAGTTGCAAGAATTCTGAAATATAGTTTAGCGAGCTAACAAAAACGAACTATAGCTACAAGTTTGACACGTTGAGCGAGCTTGTTTAATAACAAAGAGACGTACTAGTTTTGTGACTTTTCATTATTGTCATTACCGTGACATTGACTCACATAGATCTCAGCAATCCAGGAAGGTATTTTCAAAACGCTCCACCCGTGTAAGATATATTAAACAGATTTTATGCAATTCAGCGAGCCTTAGCTTGCTTCTATGTTTTGTACGTACAATTGGTTTTGTTTTATCGACAGAGTTCCTTGAAAACGTTTAATCTGTTGCCATGTTTTTGTTACATGTCCGCGTTACATGTCCGTACGTTAATCAGTAAAGTTCTGTTTTCATGTGGTCAAATTGTGTTGCCAGATGGGCTCCTTGGATGACATCGTCGGCATCTGAACGCTCTGTATCTCTCAAGCAAGAATACATGCAATCCTCTATTCTAAACGTCCTTGGAATAAGCAAAAGATGCAAAAAATAATAAAATCGATTAAATTGTTGAAACCGCCTGGATCTTCCGCAGTGATATGACTATATATATATATAGTTTATCTGGATTTAATCGTTTTAAAATGCAATGGACAGAATTTGTTTATAATTGTAGTTTAATTACTCGATGACAAATACTGGCAATTTTGGACAAGTTGAAAGTGTTGTTCACCATATGATCCATCCGAGAATTGTCAAGAAAAAACAAGAGAAAACTCTGTAACCGCTGTCAATTATAATGAAGACTCTGAAGAAAACCTTGCGGCTTGTAGAGATGTTAAGCAATCACCGATGACTCACTTTTTATTGGGAAAGATTCACACCTGAAAACCGTCAAAGAGACTTAGCATAAAAGTTTTGATGGGTTACAGACTGAAACCGCAAGATCTAGCTACAATTGCAAAACATACAAGCTTTTGATACACAAGAGCAGATTACGACAAAATTACTATTACAAATTAAAGAAATAGAATGATGGAGATATTATTAATAACGAAATCAAATATATAAATATTAATTGGAAGTGATCTTTAAACAATCGCCATGCAAAAAAATAATTTTCTTTCAAAGCTGATATATAGATGTAATTAGGATAATTTTGAATCGAATTCTAAATAGACAGATCTGTTACAGGCAAACCGAAAATTTCTCGATAAAAAGTTAATTCAGTGCCGAGAAATTGAACAAGAGGAGCTCACCAAACTCGCCACGAAATCGTCCACATGCAACTTGACACCCCCGATGCTGCACGAGAGCAAATTGTTGCAACGGCTGCTTGAAGAACGAACGAATCGACATCATTGGTTTGTATCTTTGGCTTTAGCTAAATTGCTCAGAAAACTAGCCAAAAAAATATTGGGGTGACGGTTTCACGGTGATAGGAACGAACATGTAGCGGATTTAAGTTTAGGAAATTAAAGCAGTGCTCATGACATGAAATTAAACTTTTGAATTTTATCCCCTTGGAAGAGGAAAACATTTTGTGGATGTACTAGCTGATTGTGATGCCATGCAATCGATGGTCTATTAAACATTTAAACTTATCGTTTTCACGAACGTTTTACGCCTTGATTGTGATAGTTGACGGCATGTTTTACCAATCATGCATTTGGTGAATACGTAATTAATTGAAAAATGAAAACGAAAACTTTTATCTTGTTGGAAAATTGCTATATAATTGCGCCATACTATAACTTATAGCTACTATTCAATTTAGTACTCACACAAACATAAACAACGTATGTTGTACTTCATTGTTTTACTAACGCTTAACATATGTTGAGACTATAGTGAGTAGTGTTGCGAGAAAAAGTTACATGGAAAAATTGCTCCGTGTCACCGAGAGTAATTTAGCAATACTGTTGAAAGAACACAGTAATCAGTATATATTATTCAAATTGAGCTTGTATGAACTTACTTCACATAATTCTGGACGATCAGATACCCCACCTACAACGTTATGTTAAAACGTTTTTGAATGACGAAAGCCGCGACTACTTCTCATGGCTATTTTTGACGATCAAATTTATTAATACTCCGGTGCAGGGACAACTTTGTCATCACATTGTTTCGATATGCCACACTGGCATCACTATCATGTGGTAATTAAGCACTCGCCCGTTACGGTACAACAAGGTGGCGTGGTATAGCGCCTTTTTCTCGAGAGTATTTCTTCCCAAGAGCCAGAGCTGTTGTGTAAAATTGATCGCCAAAATGTCACCCGCACACTTCCGGTCATTTTGGTAAATCGATTTATGTGAATAGGTTTCGACAGCTTGTAATATTTCAATAAATTCATGTATGGACAACTGGTGTAGGTTTATATTATGGTTGTTGGAGCGATCATCGACATCAGGGCTGAGTTGTAATTCAAAGGTGGATAGGGTTAAGCTTGGTTCACACTTGTCGTAAGAATCGTAAGAATCAGGGATTTTTACTTAACCCAGTGTCTTATGACAAGTGTGAACACTTTATGTGTTCGGGGATCGTGTAAGAAAAGTAGAAAGGAGTTCTATTTGTCATCTCAGTCATCCCAGCGTGTCCCCGACAATCGGGGATTTTTACGCAAGAAGCATGAGACACTGGGTACGTTAAAATCCCCGATTCTTAAGATTCTTACGACAAGTGTGAACCAGGCTTTAACCCACTATTTTATTTCACTGTGTTGGAATCGCTATTTCTTGCTGTAAATTACTTTCTATGGAAACATTAAACAATTCAGAAATGTTACGTGATAGAGAAATGTCTAATTACGAATATCGAAAACGATATCAACTTTTTATATTATACTTTATTTTAGTTGCAAGTATTTAAAACACTAAACAACAAGGGGCATGCAACAGGGCAAGAGCCCTAGCCTAGGCACTTTCCCTCTGACTACAAAATCTAAATAACTATTTACAATTATAGACGAACCGTTGCATACAAAACTGTCAATACATTTACAATTACGTTTACTAACGTTTAACAATATAATCAGAAATTATCTGAAACAAGAGTAAAGCTGTATGGACTGTATGGAAACTTAAAAAGAAAATTCATATGAATACGTAATGAGACATATTCTAAATAAAATGGCAGGGCTAAAGTGTATGATGCGGATCGAATCTGTTAGTGTCGGACTCGGAGGTTTCATAAACTCAGTCAGATCAAACAAAGCTAAAAAAGATCCGCTCAAATCAAGTTAATGAACTAATTTTCCCACATAATAAGAACAATAATGTTCCCCACATTATTTATATACCCGGAGGAAGTGAGATAATAGCAGAATATCTACCTTAATAAGTGATATTTATTTAAAAACCATCAATGACAGACATGCAAACACATCTGTGTAAGTTGTTATCGTACTAAAAAACATGTTTAGGGAAACACGTAAAATGCTAACGGTTTCAGTTATTCATGCTTATTTTTTCGTGCTGGTACGACCCATTTCTTCCATCCATTTTCTTCCAGTCAAAAAACCCTTGCGCCATTGATCTGTGCTAGAGGGAGCTATTCATGCCCTGCACAGTTTTCATTTGTTTCAAGAAACATATATATAAAGGGCTTAAGGCACCATATGCCTTGCCTTTTTGGGATATTGTTTTCCGGTACTTACCGTACTTTGCCAGTTTCCCTTGGCGTATCGAATATCAAAGCAGTGATGTCACTTTCTGCTTTCATCATCTTGTTTTTGAGTTTGTTATTTGCGTGGGTATTGTGGGTATGAGAGGGTGATAACGGTGATAACATATATGATGGTCCTCAGAGCTGTGGAAAATCACTATTAACCCTTTCCACAAGAACAGACGCGCTTTGGCCGTGATTTACCACTCTTTCACCTGGTATAAAAGCTGTTTTCCCATTGGATAATATAAATTTGCGAACATTGCGAAATAACTTTTATTAATTTTACTTACTACCAAATATTTACAATAATTGACCATTGCCTCGGGGATATATACTGCATGTTTATCGTACCGCTGCATGCAGAACTAAACTGATAAATTATAAAATACAAAACTATCTTTACTTATATTCACTAAAACAGAAATGTTTATATGTTTACTTATGCACGCTATAACTGGTAACTACATAAATATATAACTAAGATTCGGCGAAATAAATTTATAACTGGGGAATTGCATTAGACCGGCCTTAGAGAGCCATGGCAGATGTCCCAATGTAGCTACATTATCTAAGGCTGGCAACCTAGGGTCCGATATATGGTTTATAAACTTGGTAACACCTTTGCAAGAAGGATCACCACCCATGCGCAGTAATAACAATCGTCGATCAGCACTGCAACAGCTCGGTTAAAGAAGAATGAAGTAAGTAGGATAAGAGTACAAAAGAGTTCGTTTTACCGCCAATGTCCTCGGTTTTTATTCACTCTGAGAATGAATGAAAATCTATGACATTGTGGAGTAAAACGAAAGCTACTGGCAACTCCATCCACTCTTTATTCGTTCATTGAATAAGTTAGAATAACTTTATTTTACTTTCCACGAAGTATAGCATAGCACTCTTCTCCACAGAACCGTGTACCTTTTAACCAAGGGATATGCCTAAAGCCTTCGTCTCACGGGGCAATTTCTTTGTGCAACTTGTCTCGTATAATCACTGATCCCAAGTGATTTTCAACCAACAAAAATCCTACACAATAATGCACGGCGTTGTACATCAGTATTTTTTTAGCTTTTAACATGGATTGAGGTGAGTGTTGCGAGACAAGTTGCATGAATAAATTGCACCGTGTGACGTGACCTTAACACATTTTCGAGCTGCAACTCGACCCTGCAGGGTCTGAGAGTATAGCTAGGTCTTACAATATACTGACACTTTAGGCGAAGAGTAGTTCTCAATGATATAGGCGTCATGCAAATGCAAGTTATTTATGTGAGGGTGTCTATAAGAAATGTGAGCTATTATAGAACTATGGTGTTGTTATGATTATATTAGGACGGATTGACTGATTATATTGTTGCATAGGTAAAATGGTAGTAGCTATAGCCAATAGGATGCATTGATTAATAGAAAATTGAAAACAAGTTTACTGCATAATATGTTGATGTGCTCATTGGTTCTAATTCAACAAAGTATAAGATACTATTGCATTAGACATGCATGCAATCAAAATAAACTTTTGCATGTCGGATTTTTTAAACATAAGAAAATTTACGATAAGTATAGTATTCATATATATTATTACAACATCAAATGGTTTTCTTTGATAATTTCTCTAGCACGCCCGCCGAAATTCGTCCGACTTACAACTTACAGTTTTATACATTATACATTTTTGCCCGAATTTCAGATTTGGATGCCTGCTCCCAGTCCTGTGCACGCTTATACATTATATAAGCTCGCAGGATATATATTGCATGGGGTGCAGGAAGGCACTGAGCCGTCTCCAAAGGCACTCGCCAAACTTTCTACCTTCGATCTTAGACGTTAAAACCCAATCATTACAAATGTTTATTAATGGAAGGCAAAAGCAAATAAATCATTCTCGATCGTAAAGTTCTATTTATGCACAGTTCGTCCTTCAGCCTTTGTTCAACATCTGAAAAATTTTCCCGTGCAAAATGTTTAATAATTACATTCGTCAGTCTTTCGGGTTATCCACTTAATTAATCACGCATTCACAGTTTAGCCCTTAGGTCATGAAGCAACAAACAATACATTTCTACTCAAACGCAATCCAAAATTTTGTGCGTCAAAATGTTTTTTTAACGTTACACAGCAACAGCTAGACTCACAAAATTCACGCAAACAATCCAAGTGAATACATAATGAGCAAGTTCGGAGTTGCCAGTGCCGCATTCAAATAACGCGTTCTGCGTCTAGAAAAAAACTTCCATTTCAATAGATTGTATTGTGATGGAAATTTTTATCCCGACGCAGAACGGGTCATTTGAATGCGCGGTGGCAACTCCGAACTCGCTTATTCGTCCTGCTCCCTGGCTGAAGTATTTTTTCGAAATGGATCCCTTTTTCGTCGTGTCTAGAGACACTCGAATTACTGCACGAGCCTAACGGTTTCAACTCAGACACGACATCAATCCATCTTATTTACGCTACCTCCATGCATTCTCCCAGGCGTGTTAAGTTGCAGCCATTCCAAGATCTTCCCAGATTATTACGATACAATTTTAGATGGTTAATCTGATAAAAGAAAAGCATTTTTCGCCATATCAAAACACTAAATACTTGAATATGATATTAAACATAAACTAGCATCTTAACATTATAACTGGTTATAACGCATGATCACTAATACTAAAAAAATATTTCAAAAAACCGAGCATTATACCATCTGTCGCTTTTCTAGTCCAACAAAAAACATTTCTACATCACATTGCGAAAAATATATGTGCAACAAATCATAGGCAGTCAGGGAAGTCGTCGTATGTCTTTATATTGTTTACAGCGTAGCTAGGGGCCGGTTTTCAAAACTCGATTAGCTTAACCCTGGATTAGTGAAAAATTGAGGATCAAAATTGCTTGTTTGAAGAATAATCGTTTCTTAACAGAACATTTCTGAATTGTTTGAAGTTTTAAGAAGTGTATTTTGAGCAAGAAATATTGACTCCACTATACAGTCAAATAAAACACCTTTTAACTCTGGGTTAGCGCTAATCTAACTTTGAAGAACTCAGCCCTGGTATAAAACCATCACAAGGGAAATTTTATTGTAAGTAGAAACACTGATGTAGGATTAAAGAAAACTAAGATCTAATTTGTGTTGTTTAAACGAGATAATTGCATGCATGGCTGCAGTAGCATATGTCGCAGATTATAAATTAATAAGATATATAAATAAAATGTTCAAGACGTAAATTGAATTCAATACAGAAGCTGACTGAATGCATATAAGAAAAAACACTGAAATTTAAAACGAAATTGCATGTAGTTAGTACCTTCGTCTGTCTGCGGGGCGGACAAAGAAAAAATAAAGGCTAAAATTGGCGGTTCCAAAAAAACCCAGTTAGACGGAAGATTGAATGCTGCCAAACACTTTCTGGGGTATAATTATTAAGCCCTGTATAATATGCTACCCGCTCTACATGAAGACTATAATGTCATTTTTCATGTGAAACTGTTTATTATATCAGTATAATGCAACGAAATTTGACCCAAGCCTTTTATGGTTGCATATTGAAGATCATTCTTAGCACCAGGTTAACCTTGCAGAATTCTGTTGCTTTGCAAGAGATACGCAGGTTTGTTTGATATGCAAATTCTTCTTGACATCACATTATGTTAGTATCACATATCTGGCAAGTTTTAAGGCATGCTCCTAAATAGGTGTAAAGCTTGCGCGTGTCGCACGCCTGGTTGGTTTCTATAGCGCCTAAAAGTTCAGGCGCAAAATAGGTTTGATGACCAGCCAATAGTCACATGTACTCAATGGTAGCATGAGTGGCAGGAGTTCTCGCGTGCTGTATATATAATACGAATATACAAAAAATGGCGCACGACAAGGCCTGGTTACGAAGGCTTATCACACAAAACGCAATACTTCACAATTCACAAATGTAGCGAGTAACAAAGTTCCATAGAACCGACTCCATCATTCAATAATCCATGTGAAACGTGAAACGTTGTTATACGTTGTTACCGTAAGATGTGCGACTGCATGATTTGTGATGGACAACTGTATCTATGGCGAGCTTTAAGTGGAATATTGTATTCCACATGCAAGAAAAACGTACTTTTTAAATGAATGGGAAATTAATTATACATTTAGAAGTCAAAAGTCATTTTTTATGTGAATAGAACTTCTGCATTTAGTTATCGTTCGTAACTAGACGTGGTGCATGAACTTTGTTTATTTTACATCCGACTATGAGGGAAGTTAAAAGTTAAATAATAATAATAATAATAATAATAATAATAATAATAATAATAATAATAATAATAATAATAATAATAATAATAATAATCATAATAATAATTTTTTGAATTATTTAACTTATAAGACAGTGTATTATTGAATTATAATGCCAACTGAATTTCATGTTGCGCCTAGCACGCTTATCACTATTCTGACTTATAAACACGGGACTATGCAACTGCATGCTCCCGTAGTTATGTCATGTCACGTGAAACTGGATGAAAATCATTTCGCATTATTTAATTTCTATTTGTTATGTCTTATACTGCATTGATCTAAAATTTGAGTCGATGTGAAATGGGCATTTTCATACGTAAATTCACAAACCTAACTGGTTCAAATGATGATGATATACATTCGGACTCAGTGTGTTTATTCAAAATATAGATTATAGCTAGGGTTTCTGCACTGGGAGAAAAAAAATTGCACCAGATCCTTTTGCGGTCCTTTTGCTCAGTCATTAGCTCGTAATATGGATAAGAAAAAACGCAGACATCTTGCATGGTCATGAATCGTAAATTAATAAAAACGAAGGAGATTAATCACTAAATCTAACAACCAAGGGCTTGAGCCTTGGGATTAATTCTCATACTCCTACTTTACTAGACTCAACGATAATGCATGGTTTCTACGTTCTGTAATAATACTACAAGAAAATCTCAAGTTTGTTTTACTCTATTCTAATTGTTTGCAATAGGGTTCACCTTAGCACAATAAGGCATTAATAGCAAAATAATTTACTAAAATATAAGTATTTTACCCGTCATCTGCTTTTTGTTTGTAGTGCCACAGGATTATAGTCACATGATTGCAAACAACCTATTCTAATATATACCCAGGAGATAATATAAAAAGTTTTTGCTAGAGGTGGACGGGGACACGACAGGTGAAACATCGTAATTGTATAGAATGTTAAGATCGTGTTAAAAATCCTATAAGCTATTATGCCACAATATTTTTTAATTATATGTCTGGTTTTACCTGGACCTCACGCACACATTCTGCATTATTGCAGAATCACTTTAGAGGAAGCATTAGTCAGATTGTAGATAGCATGGGTATGTTTGGAAATTCCCTAAAATGGCTAAAATTTCGTTCATTATTGCCATTCTTGTGTCGCGTTATGAAAAGCCGTCCTAAAGTGAATACCAGAACGTCCTTTCACAATATCATGAAAACACTGACGCGACGACAAATATATTTAATTATATTTGAACGAAACACGACGAAACATAATTAGCTGCATGGACAGCATGGCGGGCTTGAAAGCATTCACTGTTATTGCATCAGACTATTATTTTTTCGTGAAGAACACTATAGTCATTAACAGGAGTACCCGTTATAGAACAGTGAATTATCGCATAGATCATTAACAAAACAAAGAAACGATGGACGGCGTTATCACGTCAACCCACATTTTACCCGACTAAAATTTGTTTTTGCATGTTTTTGTTGCCCACGCACTACACTTCTCGCAGTTTCCAAACCTGAGTTTTGGGAGCTGTGAGTTTTACTGTTCATATTTTCTATTCTTGGTGTTCTAACATCAGGTGTCGTTTTGTAACAAGCTGTGCAATGAGCAGGAAACTTTTTTGATTGTTGTTTTTTTACGGCCATATTAAGGAATTCCCGCAAAAGACCACTTTGGATTTTCGCATTGACAAGGCATTCCAGCAGCAGATGATCATGTTAATATGTCTCGAGGTCAAGCGTTATAAAATGCAGTCGTTACCAGAGTTTCGGCCAGTACGACTGAAAAGTGCATGCGCAGTACTCAGCGATAAAGAGGCTTCGTTGGCGTTGATAATTAACGTCTTTCACCACGCAAATCGGTCATCAACATACTTAACAATTCGTTTTGGCAAGCTGTGAATTTCCTGTCTTTCGTTTTGACTGTAGTACCATATAAATACAACGTGGGAAGGCTACGAGGTATTGACTCGTCACATGTTCCTCGCGGTGTAAACACCAGCATTGTCTACTAAAACAGTCACTGCTCTTTGGGTAATCGATTAAGGCGTTTATTTCAAGGATTTTTCGTGGTCTACCGAGGAGACAACGAAGTGTAGACAAGTGAGAATATTGGATTCACTCGAATACGGTTAGTCATTGACATTGCATGATGTAATTTGATGTTGTCACACACAACACCTTTTAGTAAGTGTCTCGTATGCTGTTTCTCCTTCGAGCTTGCATTCGTGTATATGCTTTTTCGAAGGCTGACTATCATATTCTGGCAAAACATAGCGTATTTCTAATTTGTAAGCATCCAGGTGGGGCTAATGAGCTTTACACAAGGGAAAACTCTACGCACTGATGTGGAAAACAGACTAAAATGAATTATTCATGAAGCGGGTCCTAATCATATCATAGCTTCGGTTGGGCATATAATGCAAGCACACCCATCCAAGTTCTCTTACCATTTGTAAGGTGGCAACGTATATTATATAGTTATATATCTTGAACTATGATGGGCTCTTTCTGTGATCCAACATATTATTGTGCGGACTACAAACATGTACAATTAGGTGTTATGACTATAAATTTATCACAGTTTTAGTGTTGCAATGTGACCAAATACAGCGTTCTCACCAAACTTCAACTTGTGCGAGCTGTCTTGTAGTTTACATACTGGCTCACCTACCAAGCAAGCCAAAGTTAATGGTCGCGGAAATTCTGATGTAGCCGGATGCCGCCCCTCTGGCGAACAATTTTACTCGAGCGGTCATTATATTGTTCCAGACGGCATGGTTCTTTGCCAGAAATATAGTTCTTTTTAGAGGTGGTCTATATGTAGTTTCTACTGTCCAAAAAACTACCCGGGAAAGTACACAAGTTCCACGGTATTTATGACAGAGCGCGACAATGAACCAACATGTCAAAACATATAGCAAAGAAATAAAATTAGCTTAGAATAGTGATACTTCGCTCAGAGCATAATTCAATGGACAGGTGGTCCATGAGGCCTCCTCTGACCCAAAGCATTACATGCGCAAATAGTTATTTACACGACATACGGAACCAACATATTGAACAAAGTAGGGTTAGCTTACAAATCGATACTTTGAGCATAGTCTAGAATATCAAAACAACCGTATATAGTTACTTGCTACAGGTATATCTATGTCAGTTTTCTGCAACACCACTATACGGTAAACATACTAGTTTACAATAAAAAAGATAGTCCCGCGGTCTGGAGCCCCCATATAGAGCATGCAACCGTTTTCTTAGCACGTCTAATTTACTTCGATAATAATAATGTGTTACATGCATGCTAATGAAGACCAATATAGGGGGAATCAGTCCTATATTAGTTACATATAACATACAGCATCTGCTGCGTACGCGAGAACGGAAAACTCAAGCATCAATTGGTTGCTGTTGGCTATTTGCACAGAATAACGTAAAGAAAACAATACATAACACGATATATCGCCACTTTATACGGTGAAAAAAAACGAGAATAATAAGTATAATCTATGTATTAAATCTAAAAATCGACAATTGATGGACATATCCATATTTTGAGGTCGTCCCATTCGCCGTTTAAACCAATTGCCACATAGTATGCTAAACACAATAGAGGACTTTCTCGTTGTTTCTACATTATACATTATGGTACCTCATCTGCATTGTACTGTAACTAAGTTACGTTTTTTTAAGACAATGATTTCAAGCACCAAAATGTCAACTTTATTTCGATATTACTTATATAAATATTGCTGCAAACGTGTTGCCTACAAAATGATATATTACACGCATAAAAATCTCACATGCTTGATTAATGTTGATATCACGGTTGATCCAATCGATAGTTTATCAAACCTTGTTCATGGGTGATGCAACATGCCTTTCATGCTTGATCGAGGTTGACAAACGATCAGGCTTGATCAGGCTCGATGCGCATGGCGCTTGAACAAGTATATATAACATTGATTTAGCTGGTCCAGCTCAACCATGTTCAAGCGTGATATCAACATTGATTTCGCTGGCCCAGTGGTGATTCTGATCTTGCACTGGATGGTGATTGCGTAGGGTTTTACCTTGCTCTACTAACACTTACTATAAACATTGATATTTCTTAATCTACTGCAGATCATTATTTTAGGTATAGAATGAAATATCTAATTACTTACATATACATTTGATCCAGGTCGAGGAGAGCAACTTCCGACGCAGATCAAAAAACCAACTCAGAGTTAGTTAGTGTATGCAAATTGAAGGTGATCCCAGAACACACTGGGGAATATTTTGTACATAAAGAAACGAAATTTGAGCAGAGCGGTGAAATATATCAAATGCATAGTTCGTAACTGAACGAATCTAAGTTGCAACATTGCCTCCTTTGACACTTTCGAACCTGTTTAAATATGCAGAAAATAAAATTTAATTCTAGCAAACTAATTTTAGCAAAATAATTTTTTCAACTCAGAAATTATTCACATTTTTTTGCAAAAGGGTAAACAGTGATCACTTACTTGGTATGTTTTGGAATTCATCTGCTGTTATATCTGTTTTCACAGCACGGGGAGTGTTCTTGAAATTCTATATAGCTGCATATAACCGGGACAATTAGCAAATAGACATAACATGTTGATCACAACATGCATCTCTTTGGAAACTAGATATACAATAGAGTAACTGTATTCATGTATGTATTCATGATGCGACGTATTTAATAAGTAATGATGACACGGCATAAATTTAGCGTTTGTGTGAGGTCAATGCAGCGGATAAACAGCTTTTTGGTTGTAAACGTAAAACATCTGTTAACCGTTTATAGCCGGGAGACAAGCGGTGATGAGACCTCGTCAAACTTTGGTTCGTCTCCAACTTTCTTTGACACACAATTGACACGAATTTTAAATATAACCCCGTCCGAACTTGTTTGCGAGGTTAATACAAAGGATCCCGATTTGGTCGACATTTTGAAACAGCATTGTTGCCATAGTAACAACATGTCTAGATAATTCATCAGTTTAATTTTGCTTTCAGTAACATCTTGGAAATTTTACAGTAATTCTGCTGTCTCCGCAAAGTTATGCGATCATAAATGTTTTCATGTGGTTTTTAATAGTTTTCATATATATACATATTACATATTCGAACCGTTATATATACATCCTTTTGGAACTCATCAGTGTAGTAATAATTAAAGTTTATTTTATTGATTTATGAGAAAAAGACAAGAGAAACACATGTTTATTCAGTGTCTGTATACACCGGCCAGGGGTGACACTAGCTCTTCTCATTTAGGGGGGGGGGGTGTCTCTCAGAATTGCCTTACCATAACCATCGATTGCATGCCAGCCTGGTAGCTACTAGCAGGAATATTTATTATTTATTATTATTTAATGCCCTTTGTATTAATTCCAATCGTAATTTTCTAAACTTCTAGAACTTTTTTCTAATGTGATGTTTTTGAAAGATTACTCGTTTGCTGACTAATTCATAAAACTCGTGTCCGTCCCGTATCAGTTCTCTCAGATACTCGTGATTCGCATCGCTTTACGCAATGTACAGAATGTTCAACAGCACATAGGCAGAACGAGTAATTATTATACGAGTAATTACATTTTTAACAAAAAATCAGATTTGCATGTAACTGCGAAGCTTTACGCGTTTTGGCCTTCAATTGCGAGTTATACGTGTTCATGACGTCATTTACCCGCGCAATATCCAACCATGCACATTTCATTAATCTTTCAACGCTTTAATATAGCAGGATAATTTGAACCCTGAGAAAGTTGAATATTCCCACACTCTATGCGCCGTCATTAACGGCTAGCCATGATTAAGGCAATAGGGACCCTGTCAAGTATCGTTGTTTGTCTCTACCTTCGATTGCCCATTCAATCACATTTCACGAACAAACAGTACGCATCCATCAATTCCACTCCAAAGCAAATTAGTACACATGTGTAACTTATTCGAATCATAGAGTAACGTAAATATTATTTAACAAAACTCATAGTAATTAATACGTGGTGCCATATCATCCTGTAAAAATTATTTACCCTAGAGCAAAACTTTACACATATATACACACAATATCTAGCACCGCGAAACTAAAGAAATCTAATGTGTGTTTGTAAGAAATAATATGTCTTCAGGCTAAAAAATAGCTCAGCTTTACACTTACGGCACCCATTTCCGTTATAACGTCACGTGTCACAAATTCTCTAACACATTAACGACGTTAAATAGTCGTGACTGGTTTTGTGCAAAATAAACTGCTTTAAAATACGTCAAGAACTCGGTATTATCAGGTGTAAAAACGGTCTTGATAAAAGACAAGAATCTTATTAGATATGTAATACCTTGCACTAGCTTGAAATACGTACATGTTACTTTCGTACAAGTTAAAAATAACAAAACATTACAAAAAATCATGTACTAAGAATTTCACTTGTTTCATGCCTAAAGCTCCAGTGAATAACACTAACGCAACTTGGCATTTTCGTGCATGAAATCGAGTCAGAAACGAATGTTTTAACCAATCATTTTTTGATTAACGCTTTAACTCCTTGTTCAGCTTGATTCTATACCCGGCAGAATGAGAATCGCCTGCAATTTATACAAAGTCGCCCCAGTGAGTGTGAATGTAGATCGTTCAACAAATAATTTTAAGTTTAGTTTTCTTAATTCAGTATCAACACGATATTTATTCATTAAAACATCTTGTTCTTTAAACATTTAGCTATATTTTCGTTGTTTCTGAGTATATGGCCTCGATAGGTTATTATAGAATTAAGGGACTATAACCTGGTTTTTAGATAAAAATGTACCTGATCTTATGTACTAGAAAACATACAAAGAATGTATACGAAGGAAAATATTTAGCAGTGCAGCATTTTTGTGGGAACCCAAATTTTATAAGGGGATATTGTTAATGAAATTTCATCCGTACGATATTTTTCATGTGATCTAACAAGTAATAGTAGTTTATTATATAAACATTTATTTATTATTTTATATTACTTATTTCAAACGCGAAATTGGAGCTGTTCGCACCGTATATCGAAGGTGAAATGCTTATGTAGACTTTTGTTGGTGAGCAACTAACGAAGTTGTTGATGAATGTTGCCAATAGCAAGAAAGTAGTGGTATATGTAATGATCAGATATTTGCAAGATACACTGATATTGGCCATGGCATATACGAAAGCGCACAACCGCCTGTATGTCTACATTCCCAAATTATACCCCATAATACGGAAACGTACTGTGACACGCCCGCGGGACCATTACTAGGCGCTTGTTTCTACTTAATGCATTAAAGGAACGTTGGAAATATCTGTGTTCCATTAACAGGAAGCATAATTGCATTTCGTTGTCGCTTCCTTTTAGGTGTAAATGAAATAATGAATGATAACTTTCGGTAAAGTACGCAACCAGATCATATATATCACTGAACTGAATATTTCCGAATGATTAGTATGAGCACTTAGTAAAGGATGTAACTTTTTTTAAAGAAATATATGTATATATAGCAGGATGTTTGGATTGTTTGATCATTTCTACTCATTATCGTCGGAGTTCTGGCATAATTCTTCTCTATTCCATGTGGTCATGAGGTGAAACGAAAGTTTGAGAAAGCGTTGTGTTCTAAATAAGTAGTTCGGTTGCATTTCACGTTTATATCTTCCCATTCCCTGCAAGGAGAACCAATTTCACCGGACAATGCACCAAGTCTGTGTAAATTCGCCTGTTTAAATTTTTTCTCATGGCCACTAGTTACGGCTTCGCTTTCAAGTATACCTACAGTGCATTGATATCGTTTCTAGAATACCCTTGTTACCGGTTTACAGTGTCAACCGACAGGTTTGATAACTATAGACATAATAACTCTATTATGAGACAATGGACACCCAACAACGAGACTTTGGCTATGAGTGTTTGACATATATCAGCTAAAACCCGGTGGTCATGGTAACAACACAATACCCAGTGTAGAAATGCGCGAAATGAGTATGAAAAGATTAGCCAGCAGAAATAAAATTAATTTAGTTTTCGGCCACTAACTATAGTCACCATGACAAAGTGTACATGTGCGGCATATACAGTGAACTCTATACGTAAACTGCATATAAACATGTCATAAGCTGCTTAATTGAGGCCAAAATGTTTTCCAAGTTATGAGCAGAAACACATAACGCTGAACGTTCAATACTGTAGCTTATAGAGAGATTTGTTAAAAATACAAAAACAAACCAAACTAACTGCCAAAATGGCGAATTTACGGCAAATATTGTTTTATTTTTAACAAATTTCTCTTTGAGCTACAGTCTCAAGAGCTTCAGTTTGATATATAACACAGCGTTCAGTGTTAAGTATATCTTATTATAACTCAGAAAAACTAAAATGCCCTCGCTTTAATTTCTCCCCCTGAGTTAGCGTTCCAGTTGTTTACATGCTGTAGAGTCACTCGGCATACATGACGAATAATCATGAACACGCTACGTCGTTCACCTAATGAAGTCTGGTCTGAAGCAAGACCTTTTCTTGGGCTTTTCGCCTGGGACGAGGTCTGGTTTTACTGTATTTCGTTTATCGCCAATCATATGTCTTTCATTATCAAAATTACAGCTACTTAGTTGCAGATGCGTTGCGCCGCATTTGAAAACCGAAGCATTATTTTACACCGCATGCAACTCGAGAGCGCGCTGTCCAGTGTACTGCACGAATCGTCACAGCAGTTCCCAATCGACTGTTGATAAACGTTACCTGTTTAATTATTATTCTTGTTTGCTTAACAAACAACTTGTTGTGAAAACCTTTTCCATAAAAGAGTCCATTGTTTATCGTATTACACTCGCCCAATTTCGAAAATATTTCAGAACATTTAAATAATATATATATATAGTTCCAATCGCTTTGGGATCTCCAGAAATTGTCAGATCTTATGTCATACAACAATGTGTTATATCTTGGAGAGTTATTAACTTAAAAGCGCAACACTGTTTAGATAAACGTCAGTACGTCACACGCGCTAGGTAGGCAGCATTATGCATATGCATGCAATTTCTCGTGTGTGTCTGTGTGTGGTTAGTATAGAAAGACAAAAGTCAAAGAAAATTTTCCATGTAGTTCCGTTACATGCATATTACCATTGCTTGACAATGACAGTTGTCGACCGTGAACGATTCGTGGCGGTTATTATAACCGTGACTGTGCGGGACATCATTCAAAGCAGATTACAGCGGAGCGTTTAACACTAACATAAATAGAACACCTGGTCGGAAATTAATGATATGAGACAGAATTGGACAATGGGTACTGTATTCAACAATCTATGCCAGGAGCGACAGTAGCTATTTTTGAAGTAGAGCGTGAAAGCGACCACTACAGGCTACATGCAAAGCTGTTAACTTATTGCGTCCTCGTTGACCAAATAACAGCTGAAAATTTGACAAATGATGACAAATCATGCTGTAAACGCTCATAATTTTATTAAGTATTTAGATTTACCTTTCGACGCTTTTAAAGTATGTTGAAGTCGTGTGAACGTCGGGGTCTGCTCTGCGTGAACTGTTTGTTCATAGACAAGAACATCAACGCTTAATTGCAAGCCGAAGTTATAGAAAGGAAAATGACACCTCGTCGACAAAAATGCATTGAACGTTTATATGCCTCAGAAAGGCTCAAATTTACAAAGCGGTGCGAATGCACTTCGTTCTATGCGTTCTTCGTATATTCAGCTTAGTCAGCATTTTTGCACTGCGCTCAGGATATATATGGCAAAAAAGGTAACGAAAAAGAATTTACGCCATCAACGTAGTCCCCTCGTATCGCAGGGGCGTTGCGCCAAATGAATGATTGCATAAAGTAACACACCAAAGCAAATATTTTCCTTCCAGAACTAGTGTTCATACTTGGCAATTGGTAGAAAGGAAAAACATCAATTGCTTGGTCTTATATGGAAGGTTGCTATGCGGACGTGCGTGGGCGTGATGGGATTTTTGACTATTTTGCCTAAGTCTTGATCTTGTGCAATTCGGTCACCTCAGAAGAGCGGCCTTCACTGACTTACATCTTCCAAACGTCTGTATCTTTAACGTGCCTTTAGAGAACACACGGCTTATCAGTAGGAAAAACATGTTTTAGGTCAATTAATCAGCCGCGTCTTTTTCCTAGTATTTGAGCCATATTGTTTTCATCAAATCTCGTGGCCTATGTGCACTGTTTTGATAACTGACGCCTTGCAGACAGCTGGCTCTTAAATTTTGAGTGCATAGACTTGATGAAACTATGTGTTGGGTCCTCTCATTACGTTGGTGATCTCATCGCGTGAGACACTCTAAGCTGTGAAACCCATTGGCATAGGAGAACGAATCTAATCTCTGTTTTCCTTTCTCTTTACCTCAGCTTTGCGAAGACTTGCACTGATCAAGGATATTCAATAGCGATGTGGAAGTATACGAGTATACTTGGAATGCTCTTCGTGACAGCTGCCGTTATCTTGGTCGACATGAGTGAGGCCATGCAGAGGCGTTCACGAAGCCACACGCCACACTGCAAACCACGGATGGGAATTATCACGATAAAACAATCAGGATGCTTGGTTAAAAATGTGGCTGCAAGAGGATGTTATGGACGGTGTTTGTCGTCATCGAGACCTCTCGTGAACAACAACGGCAAATTCGCCACGTCTTGCTCATGTTGTATCCAAACGGATGTTGAACCAAGAATGTTCGACTTACAATGTGGCAACACTGTAAAGAGTGTGCGAATCTTCACTGCAAAGAAATGTCGGTGCCGTCCCTGTCATGGGTAAATTGAATTTCATTGCAACAAAGAATAGATGTAACCTGCGGTCGGTCCAACATTTGGTCCGTACTGTCTGGTTGTCCGCAACCACAGGGTACATTCGAGAAGGTAACACATTTTCTTTGTGTTCTCCGAAGAACGAAGTTACCGTCGTCCACGCGTGTACAAGTCAAGATTATGCGTTGCTGCTTGGACGCCCAGAAATTGTGTAAATAATGTAATAAGTGTGTGTACATTATGGACATGACCGCTTTTACGAACATGAAACAATCCACCCACCATATTTAAGAACGACAGTTTGGCAAAGACTGAGATGCGTATACTGTGTACAGCAAAGACCCTGGAACATGTCAAAGTAGCCGACAAAAAAGATACCAAGGACATCAAAAGACCTTGAACTAACCCTGTATGAACAATCAATGTAAATGTATATTATATATTTTATTATTAATAGTATTATTAATTATTGGTCTGCATATACAATTTTCTATACGATATGCAAAAGTTATAGCAATACTATATTATATTTCGGGCTAATATGTAGTATTTATCTGAATAAACAACTTCTTACACAAGCGATGTGTTTATGGGTAATGCCCTTTCCACTTTTAGATTGCGCTTTTGTTATCGTATGGCCTTTTGCTTAAAATAACGCATTATTTGGTTTCTCGAAACCTCCAAGTTTCATTTTACTGCTGTAAGTAAATCCTCTTATGGCCAAAAATCCGCTGTAATTCATAAAAATGTGCACGAAATTTGTTTGCGTTTGAGGGGCGGTCAGTTTATTTTTCTAAATTCCATACAAATTATTTTGTTCCTCATTTGGTATTTCGTACGGGAGTAGTCTTTCTTGAAAGCGTTTCGGTGAAGTACTTAACCTACACAATTTATTCCAGTGTCAATACAAAGATGACAAACAAAGTCCGAAACTATGCAATTTTTGAAATTTCTGGAAAACCAAGCAAATATCTGGATATTATTTAATCACTTTGTGTACAACAGTCAAATATAATGTTCATGTGACTGTGCATATACTAATATATATGGCACGACATGTCTGTCCCGGGGCTTCTTCATATAAACATAATTTTTGGCATCTCGCCGCAAAAGGCATACACAAGTTACAACTGCTATATTGGAATTACTAGGAGTGAAATGCATGCAAATGATGGAGAGACAATTTTGGTTAGAACTAATAGTAGGTACTAACTATATAATATATAAGTATAATATATGCGATGATAATATATAAACTCAAATGGTATTCGCATAGTATACGTTTTTATAGGCTACATATAGAAGCTATTATTCTGTGTTGTTTCTAAGTTAACTGGTAATAATAATACCGCGTTTGAGTCTTTGACAGTTATAAAATTAGCATCCTGATCAAAAATAATACAGTTAACAAAAACACATTTGTGGTGCAATCCACTAATCTTCAAACAATTAGTGTTTTCATTTGTTGTCATTCAATCTCCAAAATCTTGTATTAAAGTTTTAAATCAGTGTGCTAAAAGTAAAGGCTTATATAATATCGTGGGTATACAAAAGAGCATGTTTTTTAGCAGCTACGAGTTTATCGACAAGAAAATATTGGCAGATTTCTCTTGTCAGTGTAACTTTTAAAGTATACGTTGCGCTTATTTTTCAAAATGGCAGCTGTTAACGATCTAATCATGGTTGCTACAACAATAATCATTTGTTTACTTGATAACGTAATTGACTTCATATACTTCTATCAGTCTTACTTATTTTCATTTTGAATTGAACATGAATATGCACTGATATATAGCAGCCCTTTAACGGGTAATTCAACTGTTGAATACATAAATTTTGGTCTAGTTAAGCGCTTAGTCTTCGCCACTAGTTAAGTTACTATGCCTTCGGATCAAACCTTCCGAAAGGAGTCAGACTATCGTAAAGCGGAAGACTTACTACTCCTCTTGACGCACGGCGGCATATAATTTCTGTTAACAGGTCCAAAATCGGGCTTATAAATTTGACGGCATGTCTTCGTACAGATTTAGGCTGCATGTGCGAGTGGCCAAACGCATGTAACACATTGACTGAGAAAATCGAAGAAGAAAGGTGTTTACACGCAAATAAAAGATGACCATTAATTATAGTGCTCAAGTGGGCTTTTTCGGGAATTAGCAAGTTCTCTCAGCCTGCATCTGGTACATTTCTGCATAAAACGCGGTACTGTCTGGTGCTAATTAAGAAGAAGCCTTTGAGTAAGGTAAGCGCATTATTTAAATGAAAACGTTTACTGAATTATAATCCAGTTATGTAATTATTATTAAGATACAGGCTCCATGCAGGCGGAGAAAAGAGTGTGGCATATCTGCTAGCAATGGGTTGAGTAGCATGAACTAAGATTCTGAGATATTCAAAAAGTTAAAGTGTTCCTTGGCGACAAGTTCCCTGTAAACAACATTCAATAGTATGCAGCTGTAATATCATACTTTTCATCCTGAAATTTCACTTATTATCAGGATTCTATATGAAACTAAAAGAAATGATAACATCTATGAAATTCCTGTCTTAATAACCATTTCTCAATGTTCTGTTATGTTGTTGTTATTCCATATCTAGGATTTATATTTTTTTAAATGTCAAGGGTAAGCGCCTAGGCGGAATGATACTCTCACATATAATTTGTCTGTGCTTTCAGGTTCGTTAGGTTATCAGACAGTGACTCAGGTCGCAAGACATTTTTTGGTTCAATTACAGTACAGCGTCCCAATTGTTTTCAGTAATGTAATACGATTTCTCAAAACCAAGTATACTCTTTAGCCAAATATTAGTACTACAGAGAAATATAATCCTCAAAAGAATTGATTAAAGCATTGAGTATATTGATCTGTTTCAAGCAGAAAGTTTATGATGAAAGGAAGTAACCCGCTCAAAATCATTTTGTTACTCTCATTTTCTGCTAAGAAGTAACCTTCACTATCTCATTCTTTAATTAACCGAAGTGACAGCAAAGGAAACCTTTATTTATACAAAAAAAACTTTGCTAACAGTTATTCCACGAGTTCTTTATTTCGGAATAAAAATACTTAGATAATAAAAACATCGAGTTGGAGATAAATATGTTATCTTAACTATATGGTAATCTCTAATAAAAATATTTGGTATATGTAATGCAACTGTAGCTATTTTGCTACATAGTTTGCGATGCCGCCCAAAGCAATATGCATGTATAAGGAAATTTCTAGCAAAGTAAAGCAACCTTATAACGAAGTACTGGGGGCATGGCCTAAAACCTTCACAGCCTACTTGCGAATTCGTATGGCTGCCTGGAATGCTTTCTCTATGGTTCAAGTATGTAATGAATGCAATCCACTAAGTCCAGTGATTAATTAACGACTATTTGTACCACTCGATCCCTGATGATATTAATAGATCAACCATTAACGTTCGACGCTCGATATCAGCTCACAGGACTAATAGTAATAGTTGTTGTAAACCATGTTCTGGTCAAATATAGTCAAAAATACTAGAAACAAGGGTAGCGCATTAAATATTACAGTTTTTTTCAATAAAATATGCATGTGCCACATGCAAGTTATAAGAGATTGTCTTTACCGAAAAGGACGACTTATTTCATGCTCCTAATATTCTTGATATGAATTTACCACAACGTTCACCGACACTGAGGCGAACAATTGTTTTAGTGTAACTTCATCAGAAAAAATTAGTAAACGTATCCGAAACTTGGATACCTTCACGGCCTACGGGGATATCGAAAATATTTTGCTAGCCTAGCTTATATTTGCCTAGCTTAGAGATTAGATAAGAAATTTTGCACAACAAAACAACAGGAACATAGCTTTTTTGTTTAGCAACAGCAAAAACAACAGCAACAAAACCACCACCACCGCCGCCGCCATGCACCACCCCCCCCCCCCCCCCCCCCCCCCCCCCCCCCCCCCCCCCCCCCCCCCCCCCCACCCCCCCCCCCCCCCACCACCCCCACCCACAACACCACAAACCAAAAAAACA
>JAOTOK010024983.1:0-12491 GCA_025770025.1 Virgularia gustaviana
ATGAACTTCCGGGGACCACTTCAGAAGAAAAGACTATCTTAGGAGCGTCATTATCACTTCACGAGTTTAAAAACAATAAAAAAAAACAAATAAAAACTACAGTTCTAAACATTGGAGTATATATTCACTTAAATGAACCGTTTATGGGGTTTGCGTGATTATTTAATTCTTTTGAAAGTGGTCTCCGGAAGTTCAATATAATTCTGGCTTCATTTTTCACAGGTACAGTTGCTCCATCAAGTCTATTATGAGATCAGTAGTCACGGCCTATTTGGTCTACTGCCCACTCCTCCCATTCACCTGCTACTTACGAAATTATTTGTCGTGGTTTCTAGATACCTCGGTGAAATCTGCAAGTTATCAACCGATTTTGAGAAACGGCGATTTTAAGTTCAGTTTAGGAAAGCCTGTCGAAGTTGGCTCTGAGAAAATCAACGATGAATTTATTGAAGTTTCGTACAAACTTCGCAATGGTCGTGTAGCAAAGGATTATTTGTACCAAGTTCTGCGTCATGATCATCTTGTGAACAGAAAGCCTGAGAAGAAACCTGGGATACCTTTGAATATTCTTGTCCTTGGTCTAGATTCCCTTTCACAAGGAAATGCTCATCGGTCACTGGGCGAACTTTACGAATACATCACAACTGAACTAGGTGCAGTGACCTTCAAAGGCCTTTCCATCGTAGGAGATGGTACTACCCCACAGTTAACTGCATTCCTGACTGGAAAACACGTGGAAGAGCAATACGAGGCGAGGACTGGGGCGAGTGGTGCCAAGCCTCTCGATGGATGGACCTGGATTTTCAAAGACCTTAAAGGTAGGTCTGTATTTTTATTGTGTGTTAGAACTGAGACAGAAGTCCAACCATTTCTAATTAATAAGCCTCACAGGTTAGAACCGCACGGGTTACTGTTGGACCCCCATAAATGGTTAAACACATAGTTTTTAAACCTTTGGGGTCGGGCTGGGTCCACATTGACGAGTAAAAGCGTCTTGTGTTAGCCTGAGTAAAATCTATACAGACCCTGTTGGATCCCAAAGGATTAACTCATCGTTTTTAACCAATTGGGTCCAGGAGGGTCTACATCGACGAGTAAAATCGTCTTGCGTAACCCAGGGTAACATCTATCAAAACCCTGTTGGACCCTCTGGGGTCAGGAGGGTCCGCATTGACGAGTAAAATCGTCTGGCGTTAGCGGTTAGCCAGAATAAAATCTATAAAGACCATGTCCGATCAGAAAGGGTTAAACAGGTAGGTTTTCACCATTTAGGATCCAGGGGTGTCTGCATAGACGACTAAAATCGTCTGGCGTTAACCAGAATAAAATCTATAAAGCTTCTGTTGGTAACCAGAGGGTTACACAGAGAGTTTTTAATCCTTTAGGGCCCAGCAGGGTCCACAATGACGAGTAAAATCGCCTGGCGTTAGCCAGATTCAAATCTATAAAGACCGTGGTCTGACTTTAAAGGATTAAATAGATAGTTTTTTTTAACCTTTTAAGGCAGGATGGTCAACATTGACGAGTAAAATAGTCCGGCGTCAATCAGACTAAATTTTTAAAGACCATCCTTGACTCCAATGGGATAAATAATACTTAATACTTGAGAAGACCTTTCAAAGAGATGAAAATAAACATCGTTGTCGTTGCCTCGTAATCTTACTCACTATTTACAATTCAAGATACATAAATACCAAATCTATATTATCTAGACCATGGTTACCTGACTGGCTTTTCTGAAGACGGAGTTTGGGATGGTCCATTTCAATATCGCCTCAAAGGTTTTAATGTGCCACCAACAGATTTCTACCCCAGAGCGTATTTTTTAAACGTTGGTCAGAAAACTCGAAAAATTCAGCAACCATGCATTGGTAACCGAAATATAGGAAAGATTCACATTGACTACGTTAAAGCTGTTTTTGATGCTTATCCGGAAAAATTAAAGTTTTTCATGTCTTTTAACGGTAAGTGCGTAAAGTAGAATAGATTTCCCGTACACATTAACCCTTTCTCGACAAGGCCTTCACCGTTGACCAGTAAAATCGTCTAGCGTTAGCCAGAGTAAAATACTAATGACTGCTGGTTGCTGTTAAAGGGTGAATAAGATAGTTTTTAACCCATTGTCAACGAGCCCTTCCCCGTTGACGAGTGAAATCGTCTAGCTTTAGCCAGAGTAAAATACTAAAGACTGCTGGTTGCCCTTAAAGGGTTAATAAGCTAGTTTTTAACCCATTGTCAGATAGGCCTTCCCCGTGGACGAGAAAAATCAAGCAGCGTAGATTGTCATGCGAGATGTTGAACGTTAAAGATATCAAACTGATGCTACATCGGAGCTGCAGAAACGCAAAAAGTATATATAAAAAGTTTTTTAAAGAGCCAGATCGAGCAATTTGCAAGCAACGGCCTTCGACGTTCTCCGACGTCGACGTTGTCTTCGGGACGTCAAAACGCTCACTGTGGAGACCACGTGATCCATGTCCGGTGGGACCAGCATTATTATTTTCTTGCTAATAATAATATAAGAGTTTGAGGTTCCCGCGTTCTACGTCCACGTCCGTCGTCGTTTCTTAAAGGGAAATGGCAACAAAATTTTGTATTTCCTTGTTGGTAAGATCTTTCAAAGTTATATATAATTACCCTTTACAGTGTCTTTAAAACTTGTTTAATTGTTGAGATATTTTGATCAAAAGTAGCGTGCTGTCCGCCATCTTGGATGATAATTTTACCCCATTGCTGACATCACAACTGGGGGTTAGAGCTTAAGGCATCTTTACATAAAACAGATGTAAAGGGAAAATATTTGAGAGGATGTTTTCGACGTTAAAAGTTGGAGTTCTACCAATTGTATGTGTTGTTTTCTTCTTGTACAGAGATGTACTTTCAAAGATAAAATGTACATAGCGTGACTCCTGTATTGACGTTTCTGCATATCCGTGAATATGCAAGATGGCGGACAGCATGCTACTTTTGATCAAAATATCTCAGCAATTAAACAAGCTTTGAAGACACTTTAAAGGGAAATCATATATAACTTCAAAAGACCTTTCCAACAAGACAATAAAAAAATGTATTGCCTTTTCCCTTTAAGATCTCTATTACTGTAATTTGTGCTCAACGCAAATGGATTGTGCATCGAATTGGCAACGGCGATAGTACTATAGAATCTTAGGTATGCATGATTTTCATACCAAAATAATATACTGAATTTTTCTAAATTGCAGCTGGATTTTCGCATCACGACATGAACGCCGTACGAAAGAATGAAGCAGATCTCTTATCATTACTGAAACATCTCCAAACCAAGGGACACCTGGAAAATACACTTGTGATCGTCATGGGCGACCATGGACTTCGGTGGGGCGCCGTACGTACCTTGGTGCAAGGCAAACTGGAAGAGAGATTGCCGTTGTTCTCTATGATCTTCCCGAATTGGTTTAAAGAAAAACACGCCAACCTGATGAAAATAGTGCAGACTAACTCAAATCGTTTCATATCATGGTTCGACGTTTACGCCACATTGCGTCACATATTGTCGTACCCAGACCTCCCGGGAGACCTAACTCACGGTCAGAGCCTGTTTCAAGAAGTGCCCGCGAACCGGACGTGCGAGGCAGCGGCTGTCCCGAAACACTGGTGTCCATGCCTCGAATGGGCAACCGTGGATACTGCGCATTCTCACATTAATATGTCTGCTATGGCGGCTGTGGAGTTCATGAATCATTTTATAAACCAGAGCGAAACGAGTAAAAAAGCCTGTACTCCATTGAGTCTGAAAACAATCAATTTTGCACAGCTGGAACGGCCAAATAGCGTGCTTAGTTCACTTTTTAACAAGCAAAACACTCAAAAGCAGGGTAGGGAGTACTTTTGTCGCTATCAAATACAATTTGTGACTTCACCGAACGAGGGGATTTATGAAGCAACGGTGAAATACCATAATGGACGGTTGTTGGTAGCCCCAGACATCAGCAGAATTAACCTGTATGGCGACCAACCACGTTGTGTTGCTGATAAGTTGCCTTACGTTAGAAAATATTGCTTGTGTAAAGATTACAAAGGAAAACTGTAGAATAGCCTTCGTATATTTAATAAAGTGCCCATACCCTGGTAGAAATCCTAGGCAGGATCCTGTAGGATCCTACAAGATCCTATAGGATCCTAGTGTGTAGGATCTTGTACAGGATGCTACAAGATCCTACAAGATCCTATAGGATCCTATAGGATCCTATAAGATCCTGTTTCAGATTTTGTTTCATTTAGGATGATTTCAAAATCCTAAACCACACATGATCCTAAACAGGATCTTATACGATCCTATAGGATCGTATACGAACTTGTACAAGATCCTACAAGATCCTACAAGATCCTACAAGATCCTACAAGATCTTACACACCAGGATCCTACAGGATTTTCTCTAGGATTTCTACCAGGGATAACACCAGAATTCAAAAAAATATGTTAGAACCAAGACATTTTCATGCATATTGGTAAAACAATTTTTGAAATCGGCCAAATAGTTTTCAAGTTATGCCCAGTTGAATTTATAATATCATGATTCACGACCGAGAGCGTGTGACGTCACGCAAGTTATCAAATTACAAAATGAAACTTGCAAGTTTCCTTAAAATACTCCCCTGTTCATTCATAGTTTTGGCCAGCACGTTGCTACGCCATAATTCAACTGTTTTATAGCAATTTTAAATTGCTTAAGCAAGTGGCATTAGCATTTACAATATTCCATTCTATAATGACATCACGGAAGTTATTGGTTCCAGTGAACCACGAAAATGTTGATTTGCTGCCTTTAACACGTCAGAACGTTGGATCCATTTGGCCAAATTTAATGAAAGTTTTAGCAAAATCCAGGGTCTAAACATTAGGGTCTAACATGTATTTCTTTGACAATAACATTACTGCTCCTACCATGCTTCTGTTGGTAGAATTTTCTGTCAAAACGTAGCCCGGTTATAACTTCCAGAAAACAGCATATAACCGGGCCTCAGTATTTAACTCCAGTAGAATAAAATTATTGGTCCTATCATGCTTCTGTTGGTAGAATACTCTGTCAAAACGTAGCCCGGTTATAACTTTCAGAAAACAGCATATATAACCGGGCCTCAGTATTTAACTCCAGTAGAATAAAATTATTGGTCCTATCATGCTTCTGCTGGTAGAATATTCTGTCAAAACGTAGCCCGGTTATAACTTCCAGAAAACGGCATATATAACCGGGCTACAGTATTTAACTCCAGTAGAATAGAGTTACTGGTCCTATCATGCTTCTGTTGGTAGAATTTTCTGTCAAAACGTAGCCGGGTTATAACTTCCAGAAAACGGCATATATAACTGGGCTACAATAGTTAACTCCAGTACAATAAAGTTACTGGTCGTATCATGCTTGTGTTGGTAGAATTTTTTTTCAAAACCTAGCCTGGTTAAAACTTCCAGAAAAGTCTTAGTTACATCCGGTAATTCTAGTCCGAGCAACTTTAAACGTCGGTTGTGCGCATGTGTAGAAGGTGACGCCTAGATAGAAACGTTCTCCAAATTTGGTATGACCTTTTGTACATTGAATCTCCACTTTCTATGTCATATTGCTTTCTTGTGTATAGGACAGTTATTAACTGAGATTTTTCCTGCGACTGTCCCTTATCACATTTATGTGGATATATCAGAAACTGATAGAAAACCCTTCATGTGGTTGTGGTGGCATCAGTCAGTAATAGAGTTTTATCGATCAATCTTCAACCACTCGTCAATCGATTACGAACTTAAAAATTCGTTAATTATTCAAAATGCGCCATTCACATCCTACCAGATGGATCAATTCTACTTGTTTCTTATCTATATTCATTGTTCCACATGGAAACGCTACGTATTTATTAATATTTTCATGAAAAATAGCATTTTAGCAAGCTTTTGTTGTGCGCATGCGCATTGCGCACTTATTAATACATGATATTTTATTGTATTAAGATATATAACATTTTAATTAAATTTTCAATATTTCAACCAAGATATTTTAGCTAATAGCCAAAGTTAAACTATAGGAATGCATTAGAGTGTAAAACCACAGGAATATCATCAATACTAACCAGTATTAGTTTCTATTGTGTGATATACTGGTAACTACTATGGTAAGGCTGAGAAATAGAAACAGGGTTTAATACGCATTTAGGAAAATGGTCAGATATTAAGTTAGTATACAATATTTTGCAAATATCGAAGTTCAAAATGTAAACAAAGCTTTTTGTTTACGTTATCCGTTGTGATCTATTTTAATGGCAGGCGAGCGATTTCCGGCTAAACAAACCTCACGCAACGTGCGGTCTGATAGTGAAATTCTTCGCTCAGCCGTTAAAAGAAGGCAAATACAATATTTAGGTCTACGCATCAGACCTTTCTCTACATTTCTATATAATGTTTAGATATGTCTTGTTGCTTTTGGTTGAAATATTTTGAAAAATTCGGATTTTCCGAACGCTAGCGTGTAATTGAATATTATTCCATTTAGAGTTTGTTGTGAGGCTTACAGTGGGTCTGCAGTGCGTGTAATCTTTCCAAAACTAAAATATTCGTGTAGAATGTCTCTAGCTTCATTTCGTTCATTTGGTTCATCTCAATCCGATGCTTACTTTTCGAGATATCGGCCTTTGAAGACAGCCACTTCAGCGGGGATTTACGCCAACATCTAACCAGACGCGTAAATGTGTCCCACAATTGTATTCTGGACGATTCAGTATGTGTATAAATAGTGGACGAAAATATACAGTATTGATGTGCTAAAATTGGAACACATGGCTTCTGTATTCAGCCGTTTCTAACCTAGGTCGATGAAGGGCGGAGGTGTGACCGATACCAGCTACTTAGTACCAAGGGGCAATCATCTATGGTCTAGGGGCCGATTGTTCCCTCCCTCAAGCGTATTGGACTAGCCTAGTCCCGTGGGTAGCCTTCGGAGGTCCGAAATGCCGCCAAGAGCGTGAAGGGTGCGATGTTCTCGAGGACGCTAAAGGTCCAGATCCACTGAGAAAAAATTCGCGCGAACTCACAGGCGAAATAGATTTCCTTTGTCTAAATTCAAAAGAATTCCCCAGGTTCCGTTTCGCTGATTTCGGGAGACAAAAGAAAATTGTGAGTTCGCGCGAATTTTTCTCAGTGGATATGGACCTTAACTAGCTGAGGGAAGAACTGGCCACAAGCCTTTTGACTTTTTAATTCTCACCCAATCCTACTGTGTATTTTACGACTGTTAATTTACTTTGTCTAACACCCCGCGGATTTACTTTATCGCTGTCTAACGCCAAACGCTGTGACTTGCCGCAAATTTTAGAACTATACCGCGCGGTATACTAGTATCGAATATCGCGGCTGGCTGTAGCATAGCCGCATAATATTGTAGCATACTGCATTTTATGACAGTATATTACAGTCATTGATATACAATTAGTATGTTATTGTAGAAAATGAGAAATTCAAGATGTAAACAAAGTATGTCTGCATTCGGAAAAATTCTGCTTGTTGCCTGTGGTGGGCACCGATTACTATCCAAGATTACGGGTAATAGCGAGGAAGAATCGTGGATTTCGTTCTTTGAAAACAATCGTCTGATCCCTCTACGTCCAAAAAGAAGAGGAAGGGAGGAAGGCGAAGTTGTGTCGTATCGCTTGAACCTGAAATTTGTTGAAGGAATTCCTATCCCGAAATTTTGCAGTATTTGTGAAGCTTGAACAGTTCGTACTTCGTAGTGTTTTATTAGTTTTAGTTTGTTTATACACAAATTAATATGTGTGTCTGATATTGATTAGTGGTGCTTAAATAAATTTATTTTGTATTATAATTGTCGTTTTGCTTGTTACCATTTATTTGTACAAATATCTTGTACGAATCTCGTGTAATATTTGTAATATTGGGATCACAATCGCTTCTGTGCACTGGTTCTGTCAACTTCTGCTCATTTCAAGCGTTAAACGTGGTCCAAAAATGTAAACATTGTAAATATTTTGTACTTTTTGAACTTTCCTGAAATAAAATCTGGCATATATTATCATTTGAGAGTATGCTAAATCACAACAGCTTAAGATATTTAGTTAGAATTTAGTACGTCAAAATGTAAACAAAGCATTTGTTTACGTTAAGTCGGTTGTAACTTCACTTACAAAACTACTGACATATTTATTTTAAATGTATTTTAAATATTAAATTTCATAATATTTATTTGTTTATCTGATGAAATGAGTTATTTAAGAGAGACCCTGCCTTCACAACACCACAATTTCTTATTATATATGTACTGTATGGTGAATGACTAAGGACTTTTAGTTAAAATATTGCTCAACACTGTACAGTTAAACAAGGTCACAGTGGCACAATGTATACATACTACACCCGTAAAAATCTCACATGCTTGATCATGGTTGATATCGTGCTTGAACATGGTTGAGCTGGCCAGCTACATAAATCAATGTTGATATCATGCTTGATCGAGGATGATAGGTTATCAACCCTTGTTCATAAAATAATGGAAATATTGGCATGCTGTGAGTTGAGATAAGCTAAGAACAAAGGAACGTGACTTTAAGACCGAAAGACAATAAAACAATCATCAACTTAACGACAGTAAAAGAGAGGTTTAAATTCAGAAGGACACTTAGCTATAGCCAAACGTTTTCATAGTGATCGAGAAAAATGTTAGCGAAAAAAGGACCAAGTGGTGATCCCATGGCAACACCATCCTTTTGCTTGTAATAATTGTTGTTAAAAATAAAAATACAAATTTCAGTTAAAGATTCCCATTTTATTTTTTATTCTCATTTCATTCACGAGTGAGCGAAGCGAGCGAGGGACATTAATGATATTGTCCCGAATGCGGTAAAAGTGATATCACCGAGCTCCTCATATGATAACCTGTTTATTACATACTTGTTATTTTGATACTCTTCAGTATTTCATGACAAAAGCTCCGCATTTTTACATCAAATATTGCTGATTGTGTTGTTTCTAAACGCTCGCCAGTGTCATAAATATCTTGCTAAAATACTTGAAACATACATACACTATATTCTACATTCAAGGTTTCGTTAACTATCCTTATTTTTATCCAGAAAGCTGACACTGTGAAGCGAAATTCGCAATTTCGGCCGCCATTTTGTATTCTCGAAGCGGGACTAAAGCGATATCACGGGACATAACATATTTATGTCACCGGTGTTATCACCCGGATAATAGCACAACATGTGATAGAATTATTTTCATATTGATATGTAAATATAGCGAAAGGAAGGGTAGTCTGATTATCAGATGGCCGGCTGTTGTTCGCCCTCGCTAGCCTGCGTGGCCGGCTCTCTGTGGGTTTGCTAGCAAGCGGGTTACTTGCGTACGAAACTAAGAGCTGAGTATTGCAGAAGTCATCGTACGTATCGCATTCTGTTGCATGTTCGTTGTCGTTGTTGTTTAGTGTATTAATTTCCATTTATTGCAACTGTTTTGAGCAATCTTAACTCCAAGCGCGGATACCAAAACCAGGCACGCGGATATCGTGACATGTTGTTGGCATATCCACTGAATCCACTGAATAGCGATTTTTTTCAAGGCTTCTAAATTTGGCTGTTCATCAATATTGCCTCAAATTAAGATTTGGTATTTCTAATTTGAAGTTCTTACGATACATTCTGCAGTACAGACGGTGAACTTCACAGCTTTTTGAGCACTTTCTCAAAGTTTGGAAAAACCGCTATTCGTTGGATAGTGTCAAATATTTTTCTTCAAAACGCAAAAAAACTAAATTTCTCGTGGCTTCGTACAGTACCTGCAAAAAAACTGCAATTTTGGCTTCAATTTACCCCCCTGAGTTATCGTTCCAGTCTCCTTACAGAGTTCACTGGGACTGCCCAGCCAACTCTATAATATGGAAACTAACTAACTGCATAATATAAACATGCCATAAGCTGCTTGAAGCCAAAATGTTTTTTCTGAGTTACATATGAGCAAAAATACTTAGGCTGAACGTTGGTCTATATTATATCAAACTAAAGCCCTGCTTAAAAAGCTCAATTTCTGTGCAAATTACAAGAGTGTAGCGCAAAGGGAAATTTGTTAAAAATACAAAAACAAACAAAATTAACTGCCAAGATGGCGAATTTACGGTAAATATTGTTGAATTTTAAACAAATTTCCCTTTGAGCTACAGTGTTCAAAATTGCACAGCAAATAGAGCTTTTCAAGAGTTTCAGTTTGATATATAGCACAGCGTTCAGTGTTAAGTATTTCTTCTCATAACTAAGAAAAACTAAAATGCCCTGGCTTCAATTTCTCCCCCTGAGTTAGCGTTCCCGTTGTTTATGTTAAGCTGGGGGTTTAACTGTAGATAGAGACACGCGCACACGGGGTAGTTTGAAGGATCTTTATTGAGAGGAGTCTTCCTATTCTGGCTTTACTGTTTTCTGTTGCTTCTGTTGTCTTTGCATGCTTCCTTCTTGCTGGTCTCTGACTCTGCTTCTCTCTTGGCTTCGCCTCTCACTTGGCGTCTCTGCCCTCTCTGCCTAAACTGCGCTGAGCTTGCTACTTATATACTCTCTAGATTGTTTTGAATTAGAATTAAAAGTCATATGCTAAAAGTACAGCTTTTATCCAATGGGAGCATTTCATCCACAATTCTTTGGGAGATGTTTGATGAACAGTCATATCGAAGGATTTGCTGCTTGAGTATGGTTTTCATGATAAAGAGTTATTTCCTTGATGGTCAATCTTGGATGATTGTCGTCATATAGATTGTAGTAACCAGATATGTAGATGTTGTAGTAGATTCTCGTGACAAGCTGTGTGTTCTGTGAGATATATCGTTCAATAGAGTGTTCATATTTTAGCGGGACTTACGCACTACGCTTTTCTTCAATGTTGAACATAAACAAATCCAGGATCGTTCAGATCGTTCAGCAGGTTGTTTACCATGTGAGCCACGGGCAAGGTAAAGTTCATGAGTCCACAGTTCAGATCTTCTGACTATTACCTTATTTGGTAACAGAGCGTTACATCTAGAATTGTTTTGTCTTACTTTATGTAAAAGTTCAGGAAATTACATGGAGAATTGCTTCGCAGCACTTAATAAACTGGCTTCTTGTTTTGGCTACTCACTTTGAAAAATACTGTGAAGCAAAGTTCATGCATTCTTTACACTTTACTTTTACTAAATTTTACTATGTGCTTCGTAACATTTACATAGAGTTTATTGGGACTGCCATCCAAAGACCGCGTGACTGGCTTCAACCAATCATAGGGCATTCGCAATGGAGGTATCGTTCTAGTTCTTTTTGTGTTAAATGCTTTTACTTTATTACTGGTAGTGACGAGAACGGGAAACTATAACTAAAATGTGTGATGAAATAAATTGGTGGGTAACCGAACTCGCCGTTTGAGAGACAAATGGAAAAAAAATCGCTAATTTGAAACGTTATTGTTCTCATAGCAATAACATTTGTACCTCTTGAACCAATTCCATAATATTCACCAGAAATGATGATGGGCACAGTCCGAGTTAAATCATAGGAAGCCCAATACTGAGTATATACATAGCCATTATATTGACCAATGCGTTGTAAATTCAATAAAAATCCTTTGTGAATTGTAGTTGTGTGGAAGTTGTTGCTGAATAGGCTAACACCGTACGAAGCTCGCGAACATGGTACAAGTCGCAGCTATACACGTATATTGTGTCAATATTATTGGAAAGGACGACAGCTTTCTAGAACACCGAGAGCATTTTTACAGCAAAAATATTTCGATAAACAAGTACTAACGTCGAGAAAATAAACAAAATATTCAATATACAATTACCTGATGGGTAGCGTACGTGTTTGGATGGCCTGATCCAAACACGCTGGGATGTTTCGAGAGTTGAGAAATACTGAAGAAGCATGAAAATTTCATAAACTGTTTATCATATGAGGAGCTCGGTGATATCACTTTTATCGCATTCGGGACAATATCATTAAAATGACATTTTATGATATTCTCCCTCATGCGATCGATAGTAGTGATATCACCTCACTCCTCATATGATAACCTCTACTTATACCTTACCACATATATAAACAGAATAATTCATACAGTTACACTGCTGTCGAATATTTCAAAACCTCAACCAAAAGCAAAATATTTTTCGTCACTAAAATTCGAAAATTCGCGTCTCATTGTCGAATCGCGTCAGGTGTGTTCGGGCCTTTTGTCAACTAAATACGAGACGGTGCTGCACTTAGACAGCGACTGAAGACTCCTCGATCTTACCCGTGGCAGTAAAGTTCGTCTGTTACAAGATGGATAATGGGAGTAACTAAAGACCTTTGGCAAGTCCGTCTTGACGGGTAATTCGTATAAGCATAAAAACGGCCAATATACTAATTAAACTTTCTTACCAGTTTGACACGTTCACTTGCTCGTGTGTACGACGAACAAGTTTTCCTTGACAAGTTTTCCTTGACAAGTTTTATTTGTT
>JAOTOK010024994.1:0-12484 GCA_025770025.1 Virgularia gustaviana
TATATATTCCTTCCTCCAATGATAGTTTACCTTGCCACCGTGGTTTCGCGGTAAGGACAGTTGAAATGAATCTGTGATAACCTCCCTCAAGCAAGCTAAATCTCCCGATGGGCAGACATCGCTATAAATCTGTTTGTAGAAGTCCTTTGTATTTAGCGGGCCGCTTCCTTCACCAAAATAGGAATTACATAGCAAAATTATCATTATCCGTAAGAGGTGCACCGTTCTTCGAGCCATCTTTCTTGTTGTTTGGCCAAAAATGGCCATGTTTATCTGCCTTTCAAGGCACTGTGGATTTGCAATATTCCGACCTTTAACAATAACAGGTGAGCACCTGTGGCATATTGTCCAAGTTATTGATGCGTGATTCAACATTTACGACTGGTATATCAGAATTTGGGCATCAACATGCTATAACTGCGCCCTACCTGTTGTTGACTCCTGATCGCTGGTTAATGAAATAATTCTTAGATATCAGCATTGTGCAATTTATTGGCCCCCTTACTATTGCGATGACTGTCTTTTAAATGTGTTTATCGACCTACAAAAACTTAGAAAATACACTGTGCTTTGCGAGCAAGATATATCGTTAAAACTAGGGAGGGAATTTTCCTGTTCGTGAGGAAAACCGTGAATTATAAAGGATGAGCATCATTACAAAAACGTTATCGTATGTGGTTCGTAATTAGTAACCCTGAAAAAGTAGGAAATGGAAGAAATATATACAACAAAATATTTTATCGATTCTTTTATTTGAGACAATGACGTTTCCAATGACTTTTAAGAAAAAACGATCCCTATTCTGATGATAAGTTCTTTGTTCCAAATGTAAAACTGTTTATGGTTAGCACTTCTTTAGGTCAAGTGGATCCTTACTTTGGATTTTGGAACAACATACCTTTAATATTGAGCGATTGTTCCTCTTGCACTCTGCTCGTTTACAACAAGTTTTAAGCTTCCTAACTACTATTCAAAATTACTGGCTCTTATACGGCAGCCAGGTAGAATTAACTGCATTCTAGTTTTAAACATACATGTTTTACATATACTTATATACGTTTCATTACTCTTAATGCTTATTTTACTGATGGTTGACCCGGTTTTGAACTAAAGCTAAAAGATTTAAAAAATAGCTTCTCCAAAAATTAAACTGCTTTCTGTTTTAACTTCACAAACTAGAAGACTTGAATTGAACTTTTCTAGAAAAATAATATTAAAGCTAAAATTCATAGAGGATTCATGTTTGATAATTAAAATATAGTATTTTACTATTTTGGCCGTGTCTTTTATCGATAAAAATTCAAACAAAGTTCAAGTACTGTATATGCACCGACATGGATGCAAAAACCGATACGATAAGCAAGCTAAATGTTTATATAGACTTCATATGTATAAACGTGATGCTGATAAAATAATCATGAGTTACCATTATAGTACCAATTTGCTGCAAAAACAACGGAGAATTCAAGTAGGGCAAGTGACCTGATCCCTACCAAGCTGCGTAAGCCTTGAAATGAATACACATAGGATATTTCACGGTGGCGAGAATAATGGAAATAAATTCAACAAGTACAACATTATTAACAGAATGTATACAATGTATACTTCAGTGAGTCTTACTTGAGTATGAGGAATCTAGCTAATATTGCGAAAGGGGCAACTTTCGAGGCATTATCCTTTTTTTCCCGTTTTTGTTCACGCGTTGTTTAGCTACTGTATTGTGTAAATGTGTTTTAGGTTTACTACTTTACTTTCCCCGCTCTTTTCACTCGTCTGACCGTGGCCATGTAATTTCACATGGGAAAGTATTTCGATAAGCGCCAGAGTATTATTTCGAAAATATGTTGATTAGGGCGAAGGTATCATTTGAGAGTGTATGCCAGATAAGACCCAGGAAGGCATTGTCAATCTAGACATGGTCAGGAAACTCCGTTCACTATAAGTCTTTGTTGTATGTTTTTTTTTCGCATTTATTCAAATTCACAGTTACTGAAGGCGTTGTGGTTTGGTCACATGAGAAAACTAGCCAAGAGCAACATGTTATTTTATTCTCCTCCAAATACTGTGACCAATAAACAAAAGATGTGCCCGGTGTAAGGTACCGTTCACCACATCATAACATTGCTCATTATTGACGCTTCGAAGTTTGTCGAGTTTTAAAACCAGTTCTAGACTCGTTCTGATGCAGGTAAGGCCTTCGTCAGGGAATTGTTATTTTGTGGCATTTATTAGGCGCGAGAGGTGCTTGCATGCATACATTTATATACTAATTCTTTAAGTTAAATATTTAAACTTGACATCTTTTCCGTTGTAATGCATGTTGACTTTCGGTAGTATGATTCCCCAACATAATCAACTGTCCAAGCTTGACTAAGATTGCCTGTCCAAGCTTAACTAAGCGAATATTGCTCAGCAAGCATCAGTATACATGGAACCTTAACCCTGCCCTTCTACATGATATAGAAAGTACATACAGTAGAAAGGAGCATCTTTCGCCAGACTGTCTGTAGTGACGAATGGGGTGAAAGTAATAAATAACGTTACAACAAGATATGATGGGGAAAACCGACAGCTCAACTGCTCAACGTATCGAACCTTAAGTACGTGCGGAAGCTAGAGGAAAAAGACAAACCCCTCTCCATGCAATATTCGGTTTTGAAGAGGTCGTCTTTAAAATACAATTGGAAAAAGCGTTGATAACGTTTGTTTCTATAGTAAAACTCTGGTTACTAAAATTTGACATACCAGAAAACGCTCAATAGAAGTTCAATGTGTGATCTTTGAAAACCCGACACCGAATTTTAATTCTAGCTCTGAATCAAACCGTAATCCTAAAACTAAGTCTAAACCTATCCTTAATATTACGAAAAATGGGAATTCATAGTAAAAGAGAGATGAGAAAATATTTATACTAGCTATCAATGATAAGAAGAAAGCTGTTTGAAATTAAAAATAGCTTCGTCCCAACCGTTGATAAGTGTCGCCTGTAGAGGCCAGGGGGACCTTTACGCCTTATATAAGTTTCCAAAATACTGTCGAAAAAACAACAATTAACCTACAGTCCCAGTAGCATAACTGCCTGTTATTATTAGAGACTGGAAAATGTTATAGTTAAACGGTTGGTCGACTTGCTTGGTGAAGATATTGTTAGAGTGCCTATAAAGGGAATTTTTTTATTGTCTCATTGGAGACATCTGTTAAAATGGTTTTGTAAGTTATTTTACAGTTTTTCATTTATTTTCTTTGTTCTCGAGTTTCAGTTTGTTTAGGACGTCCATGCTAATTACGTCACAAATCTATGCATAATGAGTTGACACATGCACAATCTCCAAAAAGATTGTTATCCCCAACTCCAACAATTTCCAAAGACATTTATCTCATCATCATCTCAAACGACTAAGTGACTGATTCTAACCCAGATACAAAACTTTTCGTGCCAACTCATTATGCAAGGTGACGTAATTAGTATGTATCTCTCGTTGTAAACAAACTAAAATAACTCGAGAAGGAAGAAAGTAAATGAAAAACTGTAAAATAACCTGCAAAACCATTTTTACCGATCTTTCCAATTGAGTCAATAAAAAATTCCCTTCATTTAAAACAACACCCTTGTTTCACAAGCGTTATCTTTCTGTTCCATGGGCAGTAGAACGTACTGAAAACGTGCACTGATTCGTTCTAGGATAGAATGGATGGGTTCAAACGTCGAATTACAGATTCACAATATCAATTGCCTATATAAGAGGCTCATTAACATTAACATATGAAAGCTATCGCTTATAAAATCTCAGAGCTATATACGTATTCATGAGCGTACTGGATGTCTTTAAAATTTTAAGTGTTGATATCACCCGGTAGAAGATCATGACTAAAAGTACACAAGAGTACATACGAGTCCCACGAGTACATACAAGTAACATACAAGTACATACGAGTAACATACGAGTAACTTTGGCCCAACCCTAACCCTAATCCTATCCTACTCGTTTTTATGTTACCCGTGTGTGCTTTTAGTCCGATTATCCTTAGTAGAATAGAAGTTTTGAATGTTTAATTATGGCACATGCTAAGACACACGTCTCGCCAGTATACTTGTCTGGATAGACTGAAGCAGCAAGACTTCTATGGGAGGAGGAAATCATTGATATACAGTATCGTTATCAATACGTAGCATAATATAAATGACTTTCATCTGACAGAGGAAGTAGCTCCTGGAAATTGCTCGATCGTCAAAACCATCTGACTGGTGAATTTTCACCACTATTGGCTGGCTATATCTTATTTGTTTAGGAGAGTGTTTGTTTGATGTGGGAGTTGATGAAGTTCTTTACAAAGTTTTACTCATTAGTTATTCAACTCCACTCAGGCTTTTGTGATAAGTGTAGCTATGAGACAGTTAAAGACAATTAAGTGGAGTTCCCTTTTGTGTTTACGACGGCCGAACGCCATTACGAACCAAATAGCGATAACTGACTTTGTAATTGAGTACTTAAACCTGAGCCACAAATATTTGCAAAGCGCGAGAGGTATGGAAGATTGGCAGCAAGAAGAAAATCTTACAGCAGCTGGTAAAGATTATTTTAGTTCAAATCTTATAAATTGTTAATCAAGTTTATTAATAACTGCATATACGTTTCTATAGTGCAGCTAACCAAATATAATAAATAACGTCACACATATCTGATAAATCCGTATCGACAAAATCATGGTGATATATAGTTCATCCATAGTGTGGAAAACAACAATTAAACTCCATGCAAGAAAAGGAATTGACAAGCTATGCTAAACGATTTAGGCGTACGATTGTTCTTTGCTAACTTTCAGGTTTGTCTACATTATGTTGTGACCGCCCATTTTCATGATTTCCGTTATTTGACAAATTTATTTACTTTCTCCAGTTAATTACAAATACGACAAGGCGTTTAGCCTACCCCTTGGGCTTGATTATCTTGCTTAATCAAAAAATAAACTCGAACCATACTAATGTGAATTTTGTTTATATAGGTCTAACTCGTTGGGAAGCACCTAAAGACCCTATTTCTTCACGTCATACTTGGTTTATAAGTGGACGGCCAGTTGTTAATTGTTTTTCGGTCATTTGTGTAATTATATCCCAGTTGTTTTTAATGGGTTAAGCTGCGTCTCCCTATACTCAAAGACGTTTTGGTTACCACCAGGTTAAAACAGAGATGGCTGCACAACGCTACTATGTCTATTTCACCATTACATTCGTCGTATTAAGCAAGAATTTAATCCCCACGACAGCCGTTGTTGAAACAGGTAAACTTTTGAAAGTGATAGTGATGATAAATGCATTCAAATTAAGAATAATTATCTAGCTACTACGACCAACACTACTTGAACAAGGTTATGAGAATGTCAGCTAATTTACTTAGCTTACATTTCGCAAATTTTGTTGCTTCGCGAACCACAATTGTCGAATAGTCACGTCTTGTACAATATAGCACAACAAGAATTCTGTTCTCTTTTGCAAACAAAATCTTTCAATAAAACCATTTAGATAGCCTTTGAGATAAACTATTCATGTGCAAGGCAGTGTGACATTGTCGACATTCTCAGCCGTATGTGGCTGTGCTGAAATGTGGTAACTAGCAGGCAATCGTAATAACACTGTGTCATATACTAAATAATATGTGTGTATGTGTTTCTTGTAGTACTTTTAGTTTGAATAGCTGCTTTTAAAGATTCTGTTCCTTGGGTTCCTTGGGTTAAAATCTAAATAGCAATTGTTATATGGAATTCCGGCAGTTGTATTGCTCTTAAAACGAACAGAGACAGTTTAGACTATAAATCAATTAAATAAGAACCAATTGACTGAACGTTGAGATGTCAAAATGATCGAGACAGTCTTTCGCTGAAACAGTAAACCATGTTTTAAGTAGGAAATATGACTTTCTTAGGGGGTGGATGGAATATCTAGAATATTCTGGGGTCACCAATAGTTTTATTTTTATGTGCATGATGTGGTAAATGTTTTAAAATGATGTGGCCGAGCGTTTCTATTACACCAACAGGTTTCTGAACGGATGTGGTAAGAGTGTAACCACGATTTCTTTCTCATTTCCATTAACTGATCTGCAACTGAGAACAAGTTCGCAATGAGTGTTTGTATTACTGATTTATTGCATTATCTGAGTAACAATCTACAACTTAGACAAGGTGATAATTATAATTTTTTAGCAAACATCATCAATACTCCAGTTCGACATCAGAAAAATCGCACACGTCTGTACAACTAAAACTACTAAAGGTTGCAACATTCACTCTACGAAATGCGAGCATGGTCACGCAGGGCTGTCCTCAGAAAATTTTACGGGGGGGGGCGTGAGCGCCAGTTTGCCGACTTGATCGTGCGACCGTTTTTGCCGACTGTGTATGATAGGCCATCGTTATGGCAAAATAACCGTTGGACGTTCCGCTGTTATGCTAGAAAATTAAAATGAGACTCGATAGTTGTTACATACCGGCTCTTGTTTTTTTTGTTCGATACTTCACGTTCCTTGCCCACTCTACTTTATCGCTGCATTTTTGGAGGGAAGCAGCTACTTCCCGTAGCTCCGGCCCTGTATGTCATTACTCTCGTGTGATATTGCTAACTCACTCAGGTTACCGGTGAAGTGAATAACGACGGATAGAAAGAATTTAATATATAAATTATAATGCAACTATTAGAAAAGACATGAGAAGAGCAGCTATATACCCTACCAGCGATTAATCTATCAGAATGGCCATGTTGAAATATCATCGCAGTAGGATTACATTATGAAATCGTCATTCGTCATTATATAGCGTGATGTTCACAAGGAAGCTGTTTACACGGTTGCGAATCAAAATCGTAGATGCAACCACATCTGAAGTTGCGGGACAAAGTTGTTCGTTTCGACAGGTCCTTAAAACCAAACAAGCTTTACTTGGTCTACAATGCCATTATAAATGTTATCGATGTTGAAAAACGTGTAAACTATTTTACCCCAATGTCCTTTATTTTAAGCCCACGATCGCAAACTATAATATGTCATCTCGGGCGATGATAACAAGCTTAACAAGGAGTCAAAAGCCCTTTCGTGAGATATAATTGGTTAATTATTTACGGTTTTTCTTTTGCCATTACTGCGTAGGAGCACTAAGGTTAATGCGCATGCATGCATTTAATAAACACGACAAGTTTTTTAAAAGTAAACATGTTTCAAAATCTCATGATGCCATCTTCAGTAGCTAGTGATACTATATGATACAAGTTGCAAGCTATATAGCGGTAATATGACACAATATGATAGAAATGCAAATATCAATAAATTATGCCGGTTATTCATCGAAAAATAATAATTATCTATTTACATGGAATGAGAAATATATTTAACACTATATTTTCAGCATGTAAATATATCTCTCATTCCATGTAAATAGATAATTATTATTTTTTCACTGTAACATAATTGATTCATATTTGCATTTCTATCATATTGTGTCATATTACCGCTATATAGCTTGCAACTTGTATCATAGTATCACTAGTACTGATGATGGCATCATGAGATGTTGAAACATGTTTACTTTCAAAAAACTTGTCGGTTTTTCTTTTACCAGGAGACAATTTAATGAACCATACAAAGAAAAATAACTCCGAATAATATCTTCTAAACTCAATATTCGAGTTAAAGAAACAAGATAAACGATAAAAAGTGATATTTCATATTTCGACTTTATTCCAAAGTCATTGTCAAACCAATGATATAATATATCTACAAGCGTGCTATCAAATATATACCAGTGAAACCAGGAAATAAACGTAATGAGAACTTACAGAAATCTGATACTATATACAATAAATCATCAAATCCTATACTCATTATCTTCATTGTATATAGTATCACATTTCTGTAAGTTCTCATTACGTCTATTTCCTCTTTTTACTGGTATATATTTGATGGCACCCTTGTAAATAATTATTTTATTGGTTTGACAATGACTTTGGAATAAAGTCGAAATATCACCTTATATCGTTTATCTTGTTTCTTCAACTCGAATATTGAGCTTACAAGATGTTATTGGGAGTTATTTTTCTTCTATATTTATTTTACGGTTTTGTTCTTGGAGTTTTAGTTTAGTTTAATTTTGTTCCGTTTTGCTTTGTTTAGTTTAGCCCGTTTCGTTTCGTTTCGCAACCGTTTTGTTGTTTTTGGTGATAGTTTTGTTTTCTCGTTCTTGTTTTTTGTTTTTTTGTTGGGCAGTTAAATTATGGAAGTGACAGAAAAAGTTTGATCTTCATTATTGGGATGAGGCTCTTCAGAGTATGAAAATGGTAATAAGTGGGATAATTAATGTTTTTTTTTTGTCAAACCTGATTAAATTTGTCGAAGGAAATTGCTGAATGCGTGGCGTTCTTCCTGCACTCCCAGATATCCATTGGCTATCCCAGGATCAGAATTTTCGACAATAATAGCACGAGGATAAATAATATGGTCAAACGTTGCAGAAAACAACCACTACGAAAACCTGTAAAATATGCCAATATATAAATTTAGTTGATTTTTTATAGTAAATATCCTCACCATCGAAAAAAAAATTCAAGCAAATCTCCAGGGTATGTGGCGAGTCTACCATTGGATTATCTATATTTCTATTTTTCGATTTCGAGATATGGGGTCAGTTGAAGTTCATAGGCGTACAGTTTTGGTTTTCTCCTTGGGGGCTCGCACTACATGACCATCCAAGTTAGTAGTGGGCTTTTATATACCGTTTATACTGTTACCGCTAGGTAATCAAAATTTCTAATACTGTAGTTAGTATGCAGGTACTACGTAATAGTTAGCAAGTATATTAGTTGAAAAAAGACAGTAACTACGCAGCTTATAATGCTTTATTATCTAGCACATGCCCAAATAACATAAACTGTAATAATGTAAGTCCAAAGAAGTTTGTACAAAAAGAAGAAAGTACAAAAGAAGTTTGTCCGCGCGTCAACCGCCGAAATATTTACACTCGTATTTACCAATTAAGGGGATTTTAGTTACGCTGTTATGTGTTATCGCTACATTTTGTCTTCTTTCCCAACACCAACACCACTGGCACAGAATAGAAATAGACCAGAAGGGCGGCACCTTTGATGTAGGTGTTTTCGCGCATGTCGCATGACGCAACTGGTTGCTCCGCCTTCTGGCCAGTAAAGTGAATGTTTTGACCAATAACCATAGCAAAATGGCTGGTTGCTCCGCCTTCTGGCCAGTAAACTGCGTATATTACCATAAAAGAGTTGTGGACACGTTGTTCTGCTCAGTTGACCTTCTGTATATTTCCTTATTCTGTGCCACTGGCTTTCAGCCGGGGCTGAAAATATCCAGAAGGGCTCGAGCCCCCAGCCCCCCATACTCTACGCCTATGTTGAAGTTTTAGATATATCGGATATCTCTTCAGAATTTTGAGTGCATAGGTTGTCACTTTATATATCTTGTCAATGTTCAAGAAGTTAGGCTACACATTATACAGTATTTTGGACATTTATATTTTTTTGTCAAGTTATTGCATTTGGTAGTGCTTGTCGTTATTATTCTATTTTATTGGAAGGGTATTTTTGTTTACCAAAAAGGACATGTTTGTTGCGTATAAGATGTCTTACCGAATGAATCGTGCTCAATGGCGTGTCTGCAATAGTGCAACTATCAAACACATAACTACTTCATGTTGACGTTTTTACCTGTTTATCTCTATCTATTTTTCGTTTTCGAGATATGTGGTCAGGTGAAGTTTTAGATATATAAGATATCTCTTCAGGATTTTGAGTGTATAGGTTGTCACTATGTTTTCAGTGTTCAAGACGTTAGGCTACAAACTATAGCTACAATATTTTGGACATTTTTAATTTTTGGTAAAGTTATTGCATTTGGTATGGGCGGTAGTGCTTCTCTTTATTATGCTATTTTATTGGAAGGGTATTTTTGTTTACCAAAAAAGGATATAATATATCGCGTATAAGATGTCTTACCGAATCGTGCTCAATGGCGTGTCTGCAATAGTACCACTATCAAACACATAACTACTTCCTGTTGAAGTGTTTACCTGTTTATCCACAAAAATGGCATACATTTTCGGTGATATTCCAATGTTCCACCCTTCCGTGATTAATGCAAATTTTTGAGTGTTTACACAAGAGAGGAGAGAAGAAAGCAGGAAACTGGCCTTCATTATTTTTTTCTGGAACAATAAAATCAAGACAGATTTTCATCTAGAATCTAGATTAGATAATACAGAAATAATAAAGCATCGTTCTCAATTGTGAAAATCACGAAATATTATGTCGGGGTAAAATAAAACTTGGGGCAGTCTGAAGACTCTTTTCAATACATTGACGACTCTATTACTAAGAAATCAACAAATATTTTTCTCTTACCAACCAAATTTCCACAAGAACGGAGACACTTTTCGTCAACTCCATAGCTATTGGCCAGTAGTACCAATTTGACTAAAAGTTAACCAGGCTCAACACTGGCACCAATGCCGGCCAATCTTTTCCTGATGGCTTACCATTACTATTTTGGTTGTTATTGCTATTATTATTTGTTTTTACAAGACAAATCCAACGCAAACGCTTCGTACTGCAGACTTACTTCGTATTTTCTACATCGAGAACCTGGAGGCCTTAGCTACCATATAACATATACAGCGAACAAGAAATAAATTAAATAAATAAATATATTATTTTATAAAATAATAATAATGGCCGGAAACTGAAAACGTATAAGTATCTTCCTTACAATAAAACAAGGTTGTTTTGAGTTTTTTGGAACAGCTTCATGAAGGAACATTGCCATATTATTTGGCGATGTTCTTTCATGAAATAATATCCATTCTCGGTCACCAGTTTTGCATGCAACTCGAAATTGGCATGCGCTATGTGCTTGTGTGCATCAATTATAACTTGGTAGAGTAACAGTGTCCTTTAGAATTCCAGTTTATTTTTGCATCAATGAACGGTGTTAGGACATTAAAAGCCTTTGTTGGTGAATGAATAACATCGCAGATTTTAGACCAAATTAATTATTTTGGGCGACTTTAGATCAAATAAATCATTGTTTAGTCGTTTGGTTGTTTTAATCTTATATACATTATATATACACATATTGGAAACACGTCTCTGATTTTAAGATTTATTGGATGACTTAATCTGATTTAATCCTCTTTTATTTTTATATTATATATTATTTCTTTTTCAGACCCCGTTTACACTAGAGCGAAAGTTTCCGGATTCATCACGAAAGTGGGATGTTTTGGTACCGGATTCATGTTGCCGTTTAAACGCACAGCGCTGAATCCGAAAGTCAATCTTCCCGGTTTTGAGCTGTATCCAGAAACTTTGAATCCGGAAACATTTTCGTTACCTTTATATTGTAATTCCGTATGTAATGTAAACGGCCGAATCCGATTACTTTTCGTACACGGTTATTATAGTGTAAACGCTTAACAACTCCGTATACTGAGTTTCAACCAAATCCGAAAACTTTAGCAAATCCGGAAACTTTTGCTCTAGTGTAAACAGACTCTCAATGGATCGTTGTAGCTACATTTGGCGAAGATATTTAATGATATGGTGTTTGTTCTTTTTGTCTTAATTCTGCCCGGGGCAACGGTAAAAAGTAACCAGGGGTCCTCAAGTTTATGTTCAGAATATTTAGTTGACGTCAAGTTTTACACACCCGTTTAGTATTATTACACACAAGATAACTGATTGAAGTATTAAGTCAATTGAAAGGAGATTTACAATAATTTATCTATCTTCCATAGTTAAGAAACTCACACGACGCAGAAATGCAAGGAATATAATGGTGGCGTCTCTGCATACTCTTAAAATAGGGTCGAAAGTTGTAGCGAGTACAAAACATTAACATTTGGTGTTCTTTCCATTATTAGCTGGTGATGATTCAAAAATTGACAGCAAAAACGAAGGCATTGTCAACCCTGAGCAGGATCAACAAGTATGAACTTTCAGTTAACTCTGATTACAATAGACCTTACCGAGTATTCAGTTTTCAACCATAGCCTCGTCTTCATGTTGGGCAATCACACGCTTTTCTTTCAAATAAGCCATTACATTTTTAGTTTATAATAAAGTTTGAGTTCAACAACAAAGACGTTTTTTCAGAAAAAGTGAAAATATTACCTTACGTACCGTTTTTGCAACAACAAAAAACATGAAAACGAGGCTATGGGGTAAATGGGAATAATCGGTAAGGTCTATTAGGGTGTTGATGCTATCGTTTTACTCAGTTTTAGTCGTTTCTGACTGGCCGACAATTTTCTTCCTAATCATTCCCGCCTATCCCGCTTATGCATTAAAGTACCAATGAAGCGGAAATTTTTATTGTCTCATCTGAAAGAACTCTCAAAATAACGTGGAATATCAATTTACACCTTTGTCATATTTTATCTAGTTCGCGAGATATTTTGGATTAAATCATATGCAAATGAA
>JAOTOK010025005.1:0-12483 GCA_025770025.1 Virgularia gustaviana
ACTGTACTGTACTGTACTGTACTGTACTGTACTGTACTGTACTGTACTGTACTGTACTGTACTGTACTGTACTGTATAGTGTACATGTGTCTATACTTGCAGGTTATTTTTCCTAGTCAAATAATGTTTAAGTATTTACCATTTTTTCCCAGGTTAACAAGACTCGCAACTGCAAAACGGACTGTCTGGGTGTTTGACTTGTCACTAATCCCAGCATTTAAAACTGATTCAACATTTGGTAATTGAACCTTGAAACAGAATTGTTTACATTGTTAAAATGAAGTTTTTACACATACACACAATGACAACGAAACGTTTTTATTGTCTCGTTGGAAAGATTGCTCAAAATGCTTTTAATTGCTCTTTACAGTTTCCTCAAACATGTTTAGTTCTCAAAACATTTCGATCAAAGCTATCATGGTGTCAACCATCTTAAATACTGATGAATATGCAGAAACGGCAGAACAGGGGTCATGCTTTAGATGGGTGCTACGCGTCTCCATACAAACCGCTGTCCGGCCGACAGTTGGCCTCCCAGTCTCCATTTTACTTTTAAGGTGGCTCGTAATAGTTTTAGAAAAGTTGTTGACATTAGGCTTTATATGCCGCATTCAGAAAGATAATTTCACAGCTGATGGTTACAGTAACATTTAACTTACTGTCAAGAATCTTAGGAATAAGAAACTGGGATTTAATTATCCTTTAGCAACCGTAGCTGTGGTAACTATGACTTTCAAAATGGCCACCAATTACATCATTCTTTATCGTGCTTATTTCCCAATATGACCGCTGACCCCCATTTTTTTATTTCAACGTTTTTTTCACTTACACAAAGTATCCCAATGAAAACCAATGTCTGTGTTCAAAAAAGGGCCACACATAACAAGATGCATGATTGGCATTCATTCGGTATGTGGTATGGCAAATGTGCAGTTTGAATGGAATTCCTATCACTGGAACTTTGAAGTTGAGCCCTGAGGACATACAGTGTACCATTTTATTATGGCCAAACTAAGCTGTCAGACTTCACTTAAGTTGAAAGACTACAGATCAATGCGGATAAGATTTTTGCAATGTGAATAAACACTTATTTAAACATGTTTAATTTGCAAAAGACAGAGAGTTCATTATATACAGTAAGCTTTACATGATCTTTACATGATGTTTGCAGAGAACACTAGCAGAGGGAGATTCAAGCACATAGCAAAGAATGCATGCTGCACATGTTGTATTTTAGCTGAAGAAAGATTTGCTGAAGAAAGATCATTGAAGTTCAAAATTGTAAATATCTATATGATCCGATTGAACTTTGTTAGCCACTATCATACAATTAATTAGTGAATGATAATTGAACAATCGATTAATTGGGAGCAGCTCTTTATAGGGGAAAATATTTTCTTGAATAGATATAGCAGCCAGAACAAGAAGGGAAAAGATTTATTTACCTGGCAATTGTCTAACAGTTTCCCAACTGATGTTGCATAATATATGGATGATATATCTTTGCTGTTAACTTTGTTGTTCACAAATGTACAAATCTCCTGAAATAGAAAAAAAGTCTTGTCAACCCCTAATATCCCCTTTTTGTTTTCAACTCCATATTTTGTGCAGTGGGATATTCTGCAGTGCATTCCATTTCCTTAGTTTGTGTGAAGAATAACCCTTAATTAACAAACACAATAGTAACTGGGGAGAATAGGCAGATCTTGAGGGGGTGCCGATGGTGCGCACCCCCCAAAAATTTAGTAGCATCCCCTCAGAAAGCTTTGTAGGTAGAAAAGAAACAGAAAGACAAAGATCGCCCCTGCTGGGAAGGCCACGATTCACCCCCCCCCCCCCCAGTAATTAATATTGGAGCTCCTGAAAGACAGACAAGCTAATGGAATTTCAGTGAATTAAATTGACTTAAATTAACTTATTCTAATTAACTTATTAAATTATTAAATGGTATGTCAAACATGTAAGATGCCTTTGTCTTAAAATTTTCAGAATGCCACATTGCTGAAAAGATAATTAAAAATGGTATATAATTTTTCTTTACATTGTCTTCATACTGTAACTGATTTACTTCCTGAGGTATTTTGATTGGAAATACCATGCTGTCTGCAATCTTTAACATCACAAGCTAGCTGCATGCAATATTTTAAATATTAAAACTGCAGTATATGTCTGTTAGAGTCACATTGAACTTTGATGTTATGAGTTCTTAATGCTTTAAGTTTAGCAACACCATTTTAAAATATTGCCTCAGTCTGTACAATTACCCCCAATGTAGACTTTGTTATACTGTACTAACTTTACCAGCTTGAGGTCAAATAATCAGGTAAAATTTTAAATCCAAGATGGTGGAAAGCATGCTTTTCGTACTTTTGATCAAAATATCTGAAGAACTAAAAAGTGTTTTTTTAAGGAGGCTCCCTATAGTTATAGTGAACTAGGAGTATCTGCAATAGCAAAATTCATCATTTAAATTCGTAGGACTGTTATAAAAACTACTGTAACAATAAAATAGTGTTTAGGAGAGTTGAATGTGATTGCTTATAAAGGTACAAAATGGGTTTCTAAGGCAACAATAACGATTCAAAATGGCCGCCATATTGCGGATTTTTCAATTTATCTTGCTAAAAAGATCGGTGACCCCCAAATTTTATTTAACCAAACGTTTCTGTTCTTAATAAGTAGAATATGGAGGAATTTTAAAAAAATTCTGTCTAGTGCAAATTTTTCTATACTACAAAAACGGTTTTTCGCAGATTAAAAGATTTGCACTAGACCGAATTTTTTTTACATTCTTCCATGTGTTTCTAATCAATAACAGAAACGTTTGGTTAAATAAAATTTGGGGGTCACCGAACTTTTTAACAATATAAATTGAAAAATCCGCAATATGGCGGCCATTTTGAATCGTCATTGTTGCCTTAGCAACCCATTTTGTACCTTTATAAGCAATCACATTCAGCTCTCCTTAACACTACTTTATTGTTACAGTAGTTTTTATAACAGTCCTACAAATTTAAATGATGAATTTTGCCATTGCATTTAATGCTTGTTCACGTTTTAAATAACTATAGGGAGCCTCCTTAAATGAAAAGAACAATTGTAACATTTTTTAAAATATCTTTTCAATGATATGAACTTAAGACATTCAAATTTTATTGAACATAGACTTTAATATATAATTAGTGAAATGTACCATAGGGAATAAAAATAGGTAGGCGCATGCTTGGAGTTGCCAAGAGCTTTAAAACATTTCCTGACATATGTGGTTAAATGCTTAATAATATACAGTAGTGTGTGCTTGGGGTTGGCCAAAGTTGGTGCGTAAATGTCACATATGTTGGTTTGTACCAAGGAATTTGCCCTGCTTGATTCTTCTTAGCTTGTTTATGTTATTGTTTAAAACTAAAAATCTGTGGTCAACTTGCATCAGTTCGACCTTCCCAATATTACATGGCGTGCACAAAACTTTAGGAGACATCCCACTAACACTACCAAGAAATTAGTTTGGTCGACTCCAGCACCCCACCCCTAAACCGTAACCCTTAAGGGCTGTCAATAGCTACTGTCCACATAAACAAACTGCACTTAGGGGCCGATTACATGGTGCATTTTCAGCTGAAAATTTGCTTGATTACATGGCTAATTTCAGCCCATGTTTGGGCTTCGTGAAGCCATGCTGCTGCGACAGGAAAAGCAACCACGCATGTGTGACAGAGATTTCAGCCCGGGCTGAAACAATTACATGGCAAAAACGCTAGCCCTGGAGCTATTTCAGTCTGGGCTGAGATTTTGGCCCAGGTAACTTAAGCCGGGCTGAAATGCCACCCTGGGTTGAGGTTCTCCCATGTAATCGACCCCTTAACAGTCGATTATGGTGAGATATATTAATTGAAGCAGGGGTTGTCAGAGTAGTTGGTACACAGAAATAATCCAATTTACCTGAGCTGATGGCACATTAGCTTTCAACAGTCTCAAAGCAGCTACAGTGTAATACACCGTTTCCAAGTCACTTGGTAAAGAACTAACAAGTTGGTGTCTGAGCTTCTCTTGGTCTTCAATTGTAAGAACCGTTGTTGGACTTAAACAATCACCAAAAACACACAAACACGCAAGAACAAGCAAGGCTGAAACACCTAGAAAGATGAGCAAGCATATACAGTTATGATCAAATCATAGAATTAAACTGCACACTACAGTTACAGTATACTACAAACTACACTAACTAAGACTAATCATCGACAATCTTGAATCACAATAGTCAGAGTCAGATTTCAAAGTCCAGTGACGATAGTCATTGTAAAAGTTCATAAACTAAAGCTACAGTCTGTAAAAGTACGGAACAACTTCTTATAATGGTGGTATCACGTATCTATTCCAATTAAGCCATCGATAAAGCGTTACCTATTGTCGGCAGAACTCTTACATATCCTATTATAATATAAAATTTCAATGAAAGGTGCAGATAGTCACAACAAAATGCCTCGTATAACACTATATTTACGCCGTATTAGGCAATTTGTTGATAGCTATCAGAAGACGGTTACTTAGCAAGTCTATAGATGTCAAGATCGGGAAAATTGCAGCAAAAACACAACGATAAAATAACAATAGATGTGCAAGAAGTGCTCCATTTACTGTACCTCGTGTCGCCATTTTTGTAAGAGAACGTGTCAGAAGCCAAGCTCCGATCAACAGGTCACGTGACAAGTGATTACTATTGATCATTAACGGCCATGCCATACTGACCATATATCAGTATATCGAATTTGAGTTTAGGATTAGCCGATATACGCCAATCAAATCGATGCTTTCCAGCACACCTCAACATTCAGTATATGATATAACAGTAACAAAATACTAGTACTATAAAGTCAAACAGCCCGCACACAATAGTGTCAATAGTGACTACCTTTTTCCCTTTCGAGAAATCCTGCCGAAAACGTTGCCCTTTGGCTTTTTCTATAGAAATACATATCTTGGCCGTAAAACTCATTCCCAAAAGAAAGACAAGAGGGGAAAGAGGAGGAGAGAGGGAGCAAGGGAGAAAGGGAGGAGAAATGGGCTAAAACAGGGAAAAGGGGAGGAGAGGGGGGCAAGCGGAGGAGAGAGGGGAACGCAGTGAAACAATCGGGAGAAATGGAAGGTCTGACGATCAGGTTACCATTAACATCGCATCATTTCCATTACCATCAAACCCCTTTGTTGATAAACACCCTTAAAACATAACTGACACCCTTTTCCTTAAAGATGCGGTGCAGTCCCATCTGCGCATGTGCACAAAGGAGCCCTCTTATTAAGGAATTCAAAACATTGCTCTGGTTTTTGTGTTCTTATAGAAAGCTACAGTGTATTTTTCATCATACTTTTCATCTTGAAGCAGGGAAATATGTAAATAAAAGTTGCCAATAATCCCGCTACAAAGCTAGTTATAAAAATGTTGAAATATAAACAAAGCTATTATTTACGTACGGACTGTACGGCATCTTTAATGAGTTAGTTACTATATATACCCATAGGCAGCTCTATGCCTCTACCTTTCGATGTTGTCCTTTTTCTTAACCAGAATAAAAAAAATCAATGTACAGCTAAATATATCCAAGTACTATGCAAAATCAGAAATTGTACCGATAGCTATTTAGGACAAAATTTACATTTAAAGTTCAAAAATCCATATTTCCAACATATTTAAAGGGCATGTCCAGTCGGCCGTGAGGTAAACAAACGGTTGTTTGCGTTTTGAAATACGAAATTTGCAAAATACGACATATCAACCTATTTAACATTGTTTTGGTTTGCTATACGCTGATAAATGAATAGAAAGTGGAGATGCAATGTAAAAAAGTTCAAAGTATATCACATTTGGACAATCTGGAAGACTCTTCTGCAGATGCAACTGGACATCAAAGCCCCTCTGGCAGAATCCCTGGCCCCTTCTGGCCGACTCTCTATGCTCTAGCCTCTCCAACTCCTGCATGTCAAAACCAAGCCTGCATGTATAGTGTTTTTACAGGTGATGGACCCCGGCAGGCCCGATGCTCGCTCTCATTTTTTTTTTTTGGGGGGGGGGGCATTCTCCAAACAGAAAGGACGAATCGGGCAAGAAATTTTGCTGAAGGGGTGTAATTCCCAGGGATCCTCGGTTGTACGTAGAGACATCATAAAATGTTTGAGCTAAAAAACAAACTGTTAAAACTAGAAGTTGTTCACGTAAAATCATGCATCACAACTTATAACACCCGTAAATAAAGGTCGGAACAAGAAATTGAAAAAGTTATACTTGGTTTAGTTATAATTCTATTCACATACACTCGTAGATTTTTGCAAAGAACTTGCAGAGAAAATCTCAAAATAGTACTTTTCTGGAAACTCATTATGTACTATAATTTAAAGTGCCTATGACACGAAAATTTTTATTATCTTATCTGAAAGAGCTCGTAAAATTGTTTTGTAAGTTATTTTACAGATTTTTGTTTAATTGCTTTAATGTTGAGTTATTTCAGTTTGTTTACGACGTCGATTGCATGTTAATTATAATGCATAATGAGTTGCAACAAAACTTACGTATCTCCATTGTATCAAACCGAATGTATTTTCTGAGACATGTGTTATGCTATACTTGACATGCTAGAAAAAAGCATATCCTTTTGGAAGTCATTCTCGTTGGCAATCACATAGATACAACACTTTCTGTTTAACTCATTATGCGTAAATCGTGACGTGATTAACATGTACTTTTAAAACAAACTGAAATAACTCAACAACGAAGCAAGTAAACGAAATTCCGTAAAATAACTTACAAAACAATTTTACGAGCTCTTTCAGATAAGACAATAAAAATTTTCGTGTCATAGGCACATTAAATTCGTGGCCACCCAGAAAGACGTAGCCGAACTGAAATCGCGCTAGCCTACCCACATCATTTTTGCTGATCTAGCAGTTTTCCGATCCCTTCAACTCGGGATACTTTCCACTTCACTTCTGCTGGTTTTGCAATCCCCCCCCCTTCAAATCACGGCATTTTCCACTTCGTTTTTTGCTGATTTTGCAATTTTTATTCCAAGTCAGGCCATTTTCCAGTTCATTTTTGCTGATTGTCGTTTTTTCCTTCAGATTAGGCCATTTCCCGATTTATTCTGGTGATTTTTTTAAAACAAATGATCGTAAGGTTGAAAATTTATCAATGCCTGGTGATGGTTCGTCACCACTTGACGTCAAAATGACTACACTCGTTTTAGCCGGAGTTGATTTCAAGTCCTGATTTCAAGCGATGGACGAGAAATACATCTCAGGAATGAGGTCAAATTATTGCAAATTTTGTTCCCAGGCATGGACCATTCCTTCACATCATAACCATATTTTTGAACGTCTAAACAAAGTAGTTAAAGTGCCTATGGCATGCAATTTGAACCAAGTATTTTATGGCTGCTCATCAGACCAGTTGAAATGGTGGAGTATACCAAATTTGTAACATTTTCTATCATTACCTGCTTCATTCGGTAGGTATTATTTATTTGATTTGCGAATATTATACCATGGATTTTTTACAACTGGATAGGAAACTACCAATCATGTTTTATGAAACAAGTGTTGTTACTGGCTGACAGCTTGCTTCTGCTTTCACGAAAGAGTTTGAGGAATGGCTGACAAAATTATGTCTGCAAACTTCATCTTATTTGCCTTTCTTCGTCTTTACCCAATTTATAAGTAAAATAATTAAGCACAAACGACGCGGGTGTATCTAAGGTAAGCTCACACAGGAATTGTTAACGATTGTTTTGCTAAACATTGAAACAAAATCTGTTTAAAAATGGCGAAGGTGTGTTCGTGATTTTATCGCCGAATCTGCGACGCATTATTTCTTCGCTTCTTCCTATATGGTGCTGCAATGTTTTATTATGAAGGGATTCGTTGCTGAATTGTTGATTCGTTGAATTGTTTGTAATCTCAAGACCCTTTTGTCGCTATATTTTTGACTTTTAAATCGAATTTATGGCTTCCTTTGATATGGGTTTCCAATATGCTAATAGACTTGGATATGCTAAATACTTTGTACATTGTGATGTCATAAGTATATCTGAATACCAAACGAACCCAATAACTCCAAAACAAAGCAAGATAACGAAATTCTATAAATTTGGTACTCCTTGATCTCAAATGCTCTTTAAAGTGCCCCTGCGACGAAATTTAAAAAAAGGTTATTTGCTAGTGTAACGTATCGTAAGAGCCTTGTAACTATGGTTCGTGGTTTGTAGTCGTGATGTGGGTGACGTATGTATTCTGTATAAGTAGCCTATGCATCATAGCTATGCACCATAGCTATGTCCGTTACGACAGTTGCCGATGAGTTGTCGTCCAGTAAAGATCATCGTTTACCATCTGATGTGTCTAGTTATTTGTGTACTTGGGCGGCACTCAACGCAGCACAGCATCGGTGCAATATGTTACACTAGCGTAAGATGCTAGTATTGGTCGCTACATTTGGTCGCTGATATTACAAAACATCAAAATTTAACCGAACACATTCGTCTGTGATATATCTAGAAGAAATTCAAATTTGAAAACGTCCATATCAGGTCCGCCATTGCTCAAACATGTTCCAATTGAAAAAGGGCATTCGGATTCTTTGACGTCACTCCTTGGATCACTTCCGGAACATAACAAATTAATGGTGGCCAGTATCACATGTACAAGTAACGCTTAAAACATGTACTTCTAATGACTAGACTATTGTAATAGTTTGTACAAGAGATTTATACACCATTTCAGTTGTATTGGAGTGAAAATATTCAAGTGTGAAAATTTTATCTTAGGGGTGCTTTAATATACAATCGACATAAAATACGTGCTTCAAACCTGATGACATGAAACAATAATCCTCACATAATGAACTTTATGACCTTTATTCAAGAACCTGTTTAGACTAATTCCGATATGAAGGCTAAAAATATAGGTTATTTGGGATTATTACTGCAATTTACCATGACAGCTATAAAATTTCTTCACATTTCTATTACATTTGATTGTGTAAAAAATCAACATGGATTTTATTCAGTAATTTTAAAGGTAAACGCGATTTCCGAATATGTAAATTTCCTGTACATAACCAGTGACGTCACATGCAGATGCTTTATTTTGAGCTAATATTTCGAGGACGATAATGTGCAAAAAGCAGTTAGTCAGTATTATTTAATATCATAAGCACTTAGAAGGCACTATAGTCAATAGTAAAGATTGTGCGATGGAAAAAATAAATAGAACTGATGATCTACTGCACGCGCCGAATCGCACAGCCTGATCACAGTTAATCACAACATGCAAGTTTGAATATCCTTGAGCTGGCCAGGTAAAACAGCGCTGTTTATCATGCTTGTTCATAGCTGTTAGCAGCACAGTTCATGTATGTTAACAAGGCTGCCTGTTCAACAGGGTCTGAACAGCACTGTTAACATGCATGAACACACGACTGTTAAAGAAATAGGCTATAATTGAGCAGTGCCGTGGCAGCTCTTTCGACTCGCTGTTTAAGGGGGCGATAACATGGGCCGAGTTGACCCAGCTAGTCGAGGTAGGACAGTTTGGCGAGTTGTGTTTTTCCGTGCGAATAGTGATCTAGCAGCCGGGATGAGGTCGAAATTCATTCGTGAAATTTTGGCGGCTAAATAATAACAATCCATGTTTTACGGTGTAATTTTAGTCGGTCTTCTTGCTTACCTCTTTCGAAAATTTCGATGACATGTAAACAAACAATTGATGTCTTATTACACTGCAACGTATGGTAAGATCCGATGCTGAACTCGCGTAGCCAGGACATGCAACCCGGCAAATTGCGATTACTGGAGTGAGGCGATTTTCGTCCCACCTAGCCGAGTTGTCCCGGCTGTCAACAACCGATGTCCCGGCTAGGTGGGTTAACTCCGGTTTTCGCCCCCCGGCTATACGGCCACAAAAACCCCTGCTACTCCAACAAGCGAGCGATTACAGTTTTTCCGCATTTATCAATGGCTTACCGCCTATACAAAACACATGACAGGCATTGAAATGGCTTATCATCTAGACAAATGTCTAGACATTTGTCTAGGAACTAAATACCTTCCAATAAAGTGACACCGTGACTATTCGTACCGATATCTTGCATTGAAATAGCGTTAACAGCGCTGCCGGAGTTTTACCGAGTTGATCAAACTCCGGCTCCAGCTCGGGCAAAATTAGCCCGATCTCCGGCTCCGCCCCTCCGGTGCCCACCACTAGTGAGTTGACCCGTTTCTCGTGTAATCGCAATGTTGTTTTTACTATAAGGAATTACTATGAAGGCCGCGGTATTGGCAAAACAGCCCCACCTCGCCTAGCCCGGACAACTCGGCCAATGTAATCGCCCCCCAAACCTGTTGATTCAACTACCGCGTGTCCCAAAAAAAACTTTACCTGTGTGATTTAACAAAACGTAAAAACTGTAAAAGCAGGTGAATTAAATAAACCTCATTGCATGTAGAAAGGGCTAACTTAGATTTTGATATATAACATTTAATATTTATCCGTGCGATATTGTAGGAGCAATTGGAAATCAAATTTGAACTACCGCTTTTGAAAATGTAGAAAATTAGCATAAAACAGCATATCAAATTAAGATTTATTTTACTTTTTGATTGTTCTTATTCTTACTAAAATAATGCGTTTTTATTTACAAAGGGATTAACTATTACGTACAGTTTACTCATCAGGAAAAGCATAGAAGAATTAAAGTTAAAATCACTGAAGTTAAAAACTTTCCAAGGGAAGTGGCAAGTATTTTCGAATTGTCTATTTTTGTCAATATTTTCACGGATTTTGAAAGTACCTTGCGATAATTTAGTGTTATATCAAAATCTAACTTAGCCCTACTTGCATGCAATGGAGTTTATTTCAGCTCAATAGCTTTTATAGTTTTTGTGTCTCCGACACATTGCCGTCGTGCATTATGTGGGTCAGTCAGATGTTTGTTGACACCTGCGAGCCCGAACATGTGGAGCCCGCAAGGCTGTACAAATTCATGTTATGGGTTGCGGAGGCATTTGCGAGTCGCGCGATTTCAATGCTTCATGATAGTGATGATAGTCATTCACAGAGGTCATATTGTGGTGACAGGTATTTATAGACGTTCTTTTTGCATTTTATTGAAACCATTGTGTTTGCACTGATTGTGGTCAGACATTGTTTACGTGTTAGGAAGCACGTACTGCAAGCCCTTGCTTGTGCCACTGCAAAACAAAAGCAAGCCCTTGTGCCACTGCAAAACAAAAGCAAGCCCTCGTTGTGTGCATGTGTCCCCCGACAGCAATTCAAAATGATAAGCCAAAAAAGCCAAAATCGAAGTCCTATCAGCGGACACATGCACACACTGTGTGCCTATTTTTGAGTTATATTAAGACAAACAGGAAACGTTTTTTGGGGGACACCTGGTAACTTGGATGAATGCATTTTTGAATGAATTTTTATTAAGAAAAACTGATATTGTATCCAAACAATCCAACAGTCCTGTCCATGCAAGCTAACAACCCAGTTCAGGGCGTAATTGGTTCAGCAGGCCTGCTCACTGCTCTGATATGTTTGCGCGTAAATGTTGAGATTTTGTGTCCCTTTGTGATCACGTGCCCGTTGTTTCAACCTGGATCAGCCAACGATGACTTCGAACACGTCTATTGTTCAATATTACTGGGCCACGCCCCGTCACTCCTACTGTTTTTAACAAATACAAACCCCCTCATTTCTTATTTACATATTCAGAGATCATCTGCTTATTCCAAAGGTCGTTCCGTGTTCCCTTCTTGCAAATTCGGGTCGACTTCATCAACTCCTTCCATTGGGTTGTTCTCACCAGTGGCAGCGTTGGGTCCTGATATTTTCCCCTGGAAGAACCAAATGAAGGCGTTAATTACAAAAACTAGACGAAGTAGTACGATGCGGTACCTGTGCTCTTCGACAGCAGTTAATATCTATCGAAATAGCCGAAAAGCCGGACGAACGGACGGACAACAGATTAGAAACCTTGAGAATATAATGCGGTGCTAAGAAGGGACCGCAATTGATTGGAAGATATGCATGTGTTACAAACCTTTATGGAGCTTGTTGCTGTTGTAACCTTATTCTCGAAAGATTTGAATGTGTCCGAGTCCCTAGAAACAGAGTACAGATGTGGAATTAAAATGTTGGTTGTTAAAGTGCACATGACACGAAATGGTTTATTGCAGAATCATTAATTTCATTAAGTGATAACTATAATGGTGTGATTTATTTTTGAAAATCATTATCTTAGGTGTCATATTTAGGTATGTAAAAATGCGCCCGTGACTGGGAACGAATTTGCAACAACATAACGTCATTGATTACATGTAATTGCATTTGCAGTTCATTGGTTGGTGTCAGGTTTGTGCAGTGAACTCTATATGTAAACTGGAACGCTAACTGCAGATAAACGCGCCATAAGCTGCTTGAAGCCAAAATGTTTTT
>JAOTOK010025016.1:0-12478 GCA_025770025.1 Virgularia gustaviana
GATTATATGTCGCGATCGGCCGCCGATTAATCGGATCGGCTAATCGGCAATTTTAGTGATCGGCTCATCTCTAATTAACATTGTAACTAGTAAGCCCACTATATTGTGTCAGAATGGCCAGGAATAAAATCATGTGACAAAGTTCCCTGCTACGACATGCTAAAAGATTTCATTATCTAATTATTTGCAGAACAAGTGTAGATATTTCTCTGCAAGCCGGCAGCCAAAGGAAAAAGGCTTGGTTGGAAAATTTATTGACAACATCAAAGAAGGCTTTCAAAGAGACAAGGAAATGCAAGTAAGTTTGGCCTTTGGGAGGATATCAAGGCACACAATATTGCAGTACATAGTTTTTTAAAAAAAATACTCAATTTGTTTAAATGCCTTGCATGCAAACTAACCTAAGTGTAAGTTTCAATAAATAGTAATCTGTTTTCCATTTTCTCAATGACATTTAATTTTTAGAAAAATATTAAAAAGTTTCAAGAACAAGCTGAACAGTTTGAGAAGTCATCTGCTTTTAAAACAGCCAAAAAACAGTTTGGGGTGCTAGGTGATGTCAAGGTGAGTCAAAAATGTTCAGAAGCTGGTTGTTCCAAACTGTCGTGGCTTCATGTATGCTACTTTTGTCCAGGATCGAACCAGTGAAGGTATCTCCAAGTTATCGACAACATTGAAAGATGGTGGAGAGCAATTGGGTGAGAAAGCTGGCAAGGTGATAGAAGAATTGAAATTGAGTGACACCTTCAAGAAAGGACAAGAAGTTTCAGAAGAAGTCAGTTATTTTTTCATTGCATTAATTGAGTTGCACTGTTTGCATTATAATTAATAATCTATTTTTATTTGTATAGTTTTCATTCATGTGTTGTTTTTTTTACATTTTAGCTTGGCAAATCTGCCCAAGAGGCCATTACAAAAGTCAAGCAACATAGTCAAGAACTTGGGAAAACAGAAACTTTAAAAACTGTCTCAAAGGTGAATTAATTTGCAACCTCATTTTTGCATGCATACAGATCACTTTTTTAATTAATATTATTAGTACTTTTATGTAAATATTACCTTAAATTAAGAGTTCAGCATTACTAAAGAAATCCCAGGTCATTGTCAAGTATAACTTTTCCTATTTTTATCTGTTAGGGCCTACAAACTGTAAAAGAAGACTTATTTGATCCCATAGCTGAAAAATCAAAGCCTTACCAAAGACCAAGTTAGTTATACATTACATCGATCTAGTAAATATATATTAATATGTACCACATTATATTGTACAATTTATAAAGTAATCTCAAAGTATGGTCTCTTATTTGCATTGTTATCAACTTTCAGCCCTAATTAATTCTGTTTAGCTACACTTAGAAGGAGAACTGATGAGAAAATCCAAACTGATATGAAAATAAAAGAGAAAAGAATTGAAGCAAATGAGTAAGGATATTATACATTTTGTTTTACATAATGTATAAAATTCCTCTGGTAATTGTGCTGTTTACAAAATCTTGCAGAGATGCAACTGGTGTTGTTCTTCACAAGGATTCTGTTTGGTATCAACAATGGAAAAACTTCAAAGACAACAACCCTGTTGTGAATAGTAAGTTTGATGAGACATAATGATGTGCAATGCAGCTGTCTTTCCTGTGCTGTGACGGGAAGCAGAATATCTAAAGAATCATATTCTCTATTTGTAGGTTTGTTTGATTTAAAAATGAAGTATGATGAAAGTGATAATTTATTTGTTCGTGCAACCAGAACAGTGACAGATAAACTTGGAGACATATTTCGTAAGTCAACGATAGCATTTAAACTTGACATGCTTGGTCTGTCTTTTGTGCACATCCATGTCACATGGCAACCTAGGTACATTAGCTCATTTAGCTGTGGTTTCAGTTGTTTCTATTGTCCCAAACCAATGATGTAATTACAATAGCAATAACAGCAGGCCATGTATGCATTTTGTACCTATTTTTTCAACCCATTATTACAGTCTGTGGTAAGTGTCTTCTTAAGGTTTTATGATCTTTGAATTGTAGAGGATGTTTTTTCTCAATCTGATATGGCAAGGACATTGGCTGAAATTACTAAGATTGATCCAGCTTTCAACAAAGATAACTTTCTCCATGAATGTGAATATGAGATAATACCAACTGTTTTACAGGTGAGTATTATGTCATTCAACATTGTGAGTGCTGTTGATATGTTACTTATGTTTTATGCTCCTCAAAGGCTTATATTGATGGAAATACAGATATTCTACAAGATTGGTGTCATGAAAGGGTATGGTCTAACATTCATCAAGAGAAATTGCATTTTAATTACATTGGTGTATGACCAGGTAGCGTTTCTGGACATTTTTTCTTGTTTTTTTTCCACAGACATACAGTGTTCTTACAGCCCAGATAGAACAAAATAAGGCAGCTGGTATAAAAGTGGACTCAAAAATACTAGATATAAGAGATGTTGATGTAAGAATTAATATCCACTTCATTGTGACTAGTGAAAAATTATCATGCAGTACAGTACATAAATATTTTTTTCTCCTTCTCCAGCTTGCTTTGGCAAAAATAATGGAACAAGGTCCTGTATTAATTTTAACTTTCACTGCTCAACAAACATTGTATGCTGTCAATTCGATGGGCAAAGTTGTTGAGGGAGGAGAAGTAAGTGTATATTGTACAATAATGTATTACATCCTGTGCTTTGTGTTGTACATTTGTAAAAATATATAGGGTTGGTATAGGGTTGACGAACAACCCCATATCCTTTCATGCATGTCAGTATAGCAGACTAGAAAATATAATTTTAGTACAGTATTCAGTCAATATTCTCACTTAGGAATAGCACAAACCTTGTTTTTCTTGTTTATTTCCTCCAGGATAAAATTGAACTCTACCATTATGTGTGGGCAATGTGTCGTGACCAGACAATCTTGCAGCATGAACAAGCTTGGAAAGTGCTTGAATTTGGGGTACAACATACAAGTGAATACTATTGAGTATAAATCACCACCTCAAAACAACTAAGGGTGGGTTCCAACAGGTCTGCATAGGTTCAACTCAACAAAAATCAGAGATACTTTGCTCAAATCATGGTTTTGTTAGGACCACTGTCTTGCAGAACTACTTTATGCGGCTCAGTAGAGCAGGAATTTATTGTGGCCAAGCCTTGTGACGGTATATATCTGTCTGTTGGTAGAAAATTTAACAACAGAAATGATTATATCACAAGTGTACAAAAAGTTTTTATTACCAGTATCAAATATTGTGCTAGATGTACATATTTATAATATGGCTTCTGTCTGGCATATTACTGGTGAAAGTTTTCAAAAATACATGTTTTAAACCATCTGTACTATTTTACATTAATTATTCTAGGCGAAAGCAATTTACTACATGATTCTGATTTCTGACTTCTTATTATTGATTAGTATGATAATGATTAATGAAAATGATCATTTTAAAATGCCACTTATAAACTAGATATCCTTAAAGATATAAAACAGAATTAACAGAAATAATACTGCAGTTGAGCAGTTAACCTTGTCAAGTTACTTTATTTTGAATTATCTTGTCTATAGAAATGATAGCTAGGGAATTTGTAGTGGATGTGACGTACAATTTCCAAACATATGTTGCATTCACATTATCAAGTTTTCTTCTTTTAATATTTCGAAAATCAGATACTTCAAAGCTTCTGCTAACTGTGTTTTACTATAAGGATTATCTAAGTGTGGTATATGTACAAATAATACGGATGCTCCTTTGTATTCTGGTTTCAAGCTCTCATGTAGAGACATATAGTATATAAATTCACAAAGAAACCTAGAAAAAAATTATGAAAAATACACTGTTATTTAGAAAAGGTACACAGAATTTTAGAATATAAGTCACATTAATTACCTCCCAGCATCACATGATGTTTTTACCAGACATGGGCAATTGGTGTTTTCTGTTGCTTCATTGCAAATTTTCTCAATGTTTATGTTTGTGTGGAGGTGTTCGAAACCATCTGATACATACAAGAGTAAAAGCACACAAAAGAAGATAATTGTAATTAGTGACTTGCAGAGCCAATAAATAAAATCTGCTTTAAATCCATTCTAGTATATTACCTCACCTGGAACACAACAGTTCATTTGTGGTAGTTTATCATAAATATCTGGATGAGTGTAACCAACATTTAAGGCACATTTTTCAAGTGTCAGTTCTTTTGTCTCAGCTGAGAGCCCAACATGGACACATACCTGCAAAAGTTGACCATCAAGATAATATTACAATGTTTACATCAGGAGCCCTTATAGTATTTACCACCAAATCTGCAGTGAATAATGTAATAATAGCATATCTCTAGTGTAAACTTTCCATGATTTGTTGGAAATAAAAAAGTACAACCATGTATATTTGTCTTTCAGTAGGTACCTTAATTGTTTTATGTACTGTACGTACCTTTGGTTGGAAATCTTGCCAAAGTTCTGGCACCACTTTGCTAACAGTATTGTATTCAACAGGTATCTCTTTAGTGATCAATTTGATATTTTTATCAAAACCAATATTTGCTAATTCCTAGAAATCATATATATAATTTTGAAAGTTCATCACACTAGATAAGACAACACCCCCCATTAGGTCCCATCATACCATCTAACCTCCCCCTGGCCTGCACTCCTGATGGCCTTAGCTTGCTGCGATGTTTCAGATAACATAGAGAAAGACAACATAAATGAGAAAAGCAAGAACCTTTACTGCCTCCCAGCTTGCATTAACTGTGTGATTTCCAAATGGTCCAAATCCTAATAAGTTATATTATATAAAGAGCCATAAATTTTACAATATTACAATTATGAAATAAAACTGATATATTTCTTGATGACCTTAAAACATTTATAGCATGAAAAAGAAAGAAATTTTGGACCTGTGACCATTACTGTGGTAGTTTCCATGTTGCTTGATGTTGGTGTGAAATAGCCTGGAAAATGGAAATAGGTAGTCCTACGGTATATCTCAGTCAGGCTATCAAATATAAAAATCCTGGCTTAACCTGAGAGTCAGGCACTATTCCCCTGTAAAGTAAATATGTTGCAAGAAAAAACAACAGGAAAAAGTTGTGTAACGTCGGATACGTTCTAAAAACAAGTTACAGGGCGAGTATTTTCACCCTTATGACGTCATAGTTGTTGTGTGACAGCCATTTCAAGATGGCCGGTCGTGGTCGAGGTAGGGGCAGAGGTTTTACGTTTGATGTCTCACAAATTGGTTTCCAAAAAGGTGAAGCTCTCCCAGCAGCAATACAACAACCACCTCCCTTGTTTCCAGTAAGTACATATTATGAAGTCTAACTATATTAATTACGAAAATAGGTTTGCTATAAAACTTGCAGAATAATTTCTAGTAATTCGAGAGTGACAATATAATTTATGTACAAATTTAATTATTTATTATATAAAGTATTGAATATGTCATATGAACACCCATTGTTGTGCATGCCCCTGTGCTTATACATTTTTCTCTGTAATAGTATGTATGTCTGGGATATTGCCTGTCAAATTGTGCGTCTGTGTGTCTGTTTGTGCCCCTGTCCTCCCTTGAATATCTGTAGAGGTGGGTGGGGGTGGGGTAATACATGTCCCAGTTTTTGGCTGTGGATATATATCTTGCAAGAAGAAATATAATCATATCATAGTAATATTTTCAGTATTTTCTGTTCTAGCCTCTTGATACCAAACCTGTCCCTTTGGTAAGCACAGATACTGAAGAATATTTGCTAGCATTGAAACAAGAATTTCGGGGTATTATGCAAGAATCTGAGTATTTTATTAAACCAGACATTGTCAAGAAAGGTAAAAACATCCACCAGCAAAATTATCTAGAATATGATGATGATTTCATCAGAATATATACCTTTAACATTATTTTATTGTATAATACGTAATAATTAGTATTATTAGTAGTATTAGAGACTTTATTTCAAGAGGGTAACACTTGACATTAATACTATTTCTCTTTGTAAATAGATGTACAAAGATATTCTGACAAATACAAGGAAGTGAAATTGGACACTTTGGAATGGAAACCAGGTGGGGTGATAACACATTATTTTGGTAATTTAACCGGAATTGTCTCACTGTTAATATTAATTTCAAACAGACTGGAGTAGAATGCCTGAAGAGTTGAAAGAAAAACCAAAAAGAAAAGCACCCTCACATAAAGGTATGTTTTACAGAATATTGGATTTTCAGGGAATCAAGCAATATTTAGTATTGTATTTCCATGGGTTTAATTAGTTAAGCTAGCTATGGGTTGTTTCTTTTCAGGACCCAACCTGGTATCCAAAAGAACAAAAAGAAAAGCCGGGCAACAAGCTGATGTTGCAAAACAACTAGATGTAAGACAATGATTTCCATACAAAAAATAACTATATATGTTGTTTGTACATGTAATACAACTAGTGTAAGACAAGTGTTGTACATCACTTTGTAATGGCAGTCTTCATTTGTCAGTGGACTTAGCACACGTTTACATTGGGTCTGTTATTATATTGAAAGAAATGGACCAAAGATGACAAGTTTTATAATATTTTTTCCCAACCAGGTGCTTGAAAAGAATGAGGGGGGTGATGAAGAGGATGAAGAGGAAGAGGGAGAAAGAGAAGTGGAAGAAGAACAAGAATATGATGAAGAAGAGCAAGAAGAGGTAGGATGAAAATACATTGAAAACATTATTTACAGCAAATAAACAGTTTTTACACTTTAGTCAACTGTCAACTGATGTTTCAATTAATTGCCATAAAATTAAGATATTTCAATTCTATAACTTTCAGGACAATGATTATCTTGTCTCCCATTATGATGATGGTGAAGAGATCGGGTTTGAGGACAATGATGACAATGATGAGCCCACATACTATTAAAACCAGGTAAAATTAAAGTATCTTTAAGGTTACTAGACAGTAGTCAGGTACTTAACACAAGGGTATGGTCACAAAATACCAACCATTGAACAAAATATTTAACACAGCCTAAGCAAATGTTGTCATTAATGTTATTTGATATTCTGTACAACTTGTAATATTATGGTGTTAACATCAAATATGGGCAGAGTGTCCCTGTCGGTTCATAAGTCGTCTCCGTGATGGGTGAAGCTTATCAAACTGTGGACTAGTTAAGGCTTGTTGTAGTTTCCTCTGGTACTCTCTTTCAGCATCCTAGAAAAGTTATTAAGTATTCATGTGTGTTAGGCAGTAATGACAGTATAATGTTTGTACTGTACACTACTGAAAGTACAGCAGAATCTGTCTTGAGTGAGGGTTGCACTGTTGGGGGCAGTATGTTGACCACATTACCTTTCCAGTCAAGAATTCCTCATAGTCTTTCTCCTTTTCTTTGGCCTTCACTCTTTGCTGATAGGCAATTTGCATTTCTAGATCTTGTTGGTAATTCCTGTTCAGTTTTTTCAACCTTTCAGTTGTTTCCTGTTCTTTCTTCTTGTGTTCATTCATCACAAATTCTAGTTCCTCTTTCTCCCTCTGTGCTTCCATCCTAAGTTGATTTTCTCTATCATCTGTTAAAATAGTGGAAGGTGTATATTGTACATCAGAATATTCTATGTATAATTATAGACTTGGAGACTTTTTGGACCATACTTTTTTGTTACCGAATGGCATAGCATGCTAACACAGTTTCACTTACCTTTTTCCAATATCTGCTGTTCCCTATTTTCGAGGACAGTCTCCATCAGCTTCTTACGAGCCTCTCTCTCACGCCGGTACTTGGCATTTGTCTTTTTCCATTGCTCTTCGACCTCATTATGTATCATCTCCTCCAGATGTTTCTCACGGTTGCTTTCCTCCTTCCTGTTCTGAGCAACATATGCCATGAATCTCAGATTCTCCTCACGCATATCTGTCTTTTTCTTTGCTTCTTGTTCCTCCTCATTCTTCGTGTCCTCTAGAAGCCTCTTCAGAATTTCATTTTCCAATGCAACTTCCTCATCTCTTTCTTTCTGGGCTTTTTTCATTTTTAGCTTCACCGAGGCATCTCGTACTCGTCTGGCATGTTCCTGTTTCCGTAATTTCTCCTTGTGAAACCATTCCTCCTCTTCTTTTCTTAGCCTTGTCTCTTCTTTCAACCATTCAGCTTCCAATTCTTTCACCTTTCTCTCTTCATCCAACTTTTGTTCATTGGCAGCCATTTGAAGTTGTAAGACCTAAGTTTCAGATAAAATCCAAAATACTAAATACACAATAACTATTACAAACTAAGTACTAGGATCACCATCAGGACTGTTTTTTCTGTGATGAGTAAAGACCAGTTCACTCACTTTCAATGATTCCCTGTTCCTTTCAATCTGATTCTTTGCTGCAAGTTCTTCCCGTTCAGATTTTGCCATGCGATCACTCTCCCACAGTCTGGCATACATCTGTTCCATCTCTTCCTGACGTCTTCGTCCCTCCTCTTTCAGTAGAATTTGTTCACTTCGTTCTCTACACACTTCATCTTGATTTTGTTTGGAATGCATTGAGCGAAGTTCTTCACAGTCTTGCCTAAAAGTTACCAATAGCAGGAAAATTATATAACCATATATACAACAGCCATATCATAGTATTGTTATGTACTGCTAAATCATTGGGGAGTTGGCAAACTCATTGGGATGCCAGGGGGGTTGGCAAACTCATTGGATGTCAGGGGGGATTGGCAAACTCATTCAGATGGCAGGGGGGATTGGCAAACCCAGCTACAGTACAGTTTGTACCTCCATCTTTGGTCGAGTTTTTCAGCGACAAATTGTTGTCTTTCGGTCTCCCTTTTCTCTTTCAACTGTTTTGCTCTTTCTCGCATTTTGGCCTGTCTTTCCAATGTTGTCTCTTGCTTATTCTCCATTTCTTCAATGTAACTCTGTTCTTCTTGCAATAACAACTCTCGTAACTTCTCACGGCGATCTTCCAACAAAAACTCATGTTTCTGAAGCTCTTGTTGTACACGTCTTTGCAAGCGGTTTTTCTCAATGCGTTTGTTTGTCGATTTCACCCAAGACGATTTCAAATCGCATTGCTGCAGAAATTTCGTCTCGTCTTTCGCTTGTTCCACCAAATCCTCCTTCTTTCGTCTTTCCAAAATTAGATGTTCTGCCGGACGACGTCGAGTTGGCTTCGCTTTCTAGAAAAATGATAAAAATATAATTACGAAAAGACAGATAGATGACAGTCACTCAGTCATTGTGATTTGTCTGAATCAATGTATCTTTTATTTCATTGAAACTTTGTCATTTTCTCTACTTACGATGGCCACAGAATTTGGTGAGGGACCTGTGTATTCTCTACAGCGTCTTGTATATTGAGCTAACATCATTATTTGGTTTAAAAGTGGGTTTTTTCAACGAAATTTCCAATGCATATAAACTACTTCGCCATTCTCGATTGCTTTTCTGGGGTCGTTTTGTTGTCATGACGACCAGCTACGCAGTAAACTTGTTTCCAGTCTCTTAATTATTCCACACGTTATTGCGTCACAAGATTGAGTACTTAGCAGATCGAAGACCCAGAAAAGGCCAGAATGCCAAAAAAACAGTTTCAAAATTCAACTAGGCGTCCAGTGTTTCAAAATTTGAAATGTAGATGAAGATACAACTGATTTATTGTGCAACTACAAGTAAGCTAAGGCCTGGTAATAGAGCTTTTTAGAAATGACGTCAAGTGAGAAGTTACACGCAATTTGATTGGCTTGCGTTTTTGACGAACCAATCACATTGCGTGTAACATCACGTTTTCCTCGCTTGACGTCATTATTAAAAAGGCCTATTTTGAACTGAACTTCTGCGCATGTTCCAAAAACGAAAACATTCGTTTACGTTTTCGGGACATGCGCAGAAGAGGCTGTGACCTACATTTAAAACCTGTCAAAATATCATTAATATGGGTTACAAAGGGTTAAGAAAGATTAAAACGGATTAAGAGTTAATGATTGATGAAGGAGGATCATGACGAGGATTGATAAGGATTAAGAGGGATTAAAAAGGATTATACAAGATTACAAATGATAATGAACTTATTAGCAAGGATTACAAGGGATTAATAAGGATGAGAGGGATTACAATGGCGGTACCTTAGAGAGACTATTGTAATGGATTAGTAATGATTTCAAGGGATTAAAGAATTCAGTGAAATGGATTAAGAAGATTTTATATACACAGGTTAACGAGGATTTAATAGATCAAACAGGCCTAACAAGGGATAATATGGACTATAAGGGGATTACAATTGGTGCAAAAAGGGCTAACAGGTGCAAAAGACCCTTTAAAGAATGATTACCAACCGGCGTCCCTTGCGCGTCATGTCGGTTGGGGCGGCCATTTTAGGGTGCACGGAAAATGGCGATCGTGTTATAATTTAAGTGTACTGTAGCAAGTTGATCGTAAGATACAAAGCAAATTGCATTCTTTGCTGTAAAGCATGACGATTTATGCAAACCAGCCCATAGCTAAGGCACAAATTTATGTAAATACAAGTCTTGTCATAATGAAACATAAACATAAAGCACGCAAGGGATCACGGTTGGTAATCATTCTTTAACGGGCTTGAGCCTCGGACTTTCCTGGACTATACTGACAGAGAATTGGCACCAGCGAATTGGCAGCTAGGTTCACGTGTTCGCAGTGCACGTGTGTAGCGCACAGATCATACGATACCGGTATGGCGGTATAAACTTTACCACTGCCAGTAGATAATACAATAGCGCCACTCGGGCTATCGAAACTCGAAATGAGCGATAAATGTCTACTTGCCTCGCCCAACTGGTACAACAGTGCAGTTTGCGATGTAAGTAAAGACGGCATTCTGGCATTTGGAGGTAAGAATACAATCTACCTGCTGGATGTGACCGACTCACAATCACAATGCTGTTTTTTGGGTCAGTTATGTGGTCACCAGGACAGAGTAACCTCCGTGCAGTTTCCCAAAGCGCCGACGACGTACGCTCGACTATGTGTCAGTGGCTCAGAAGATCAGTCGGTCGTGGTATGGGATATTGATGCAAAAACAAGTTTGTGGAGACACAGCAAACACAAGGTGAGTTTGAGAATTTCAATTTGACAGATGAGGACAGAATGAGAATGAGAACGAAGGCGTAGCAGCACGTGCATGGTACAGCGGTAAAATAAATGGTGTGTATTTTAGTGAAGCAATGGTAGTTCACAAGTGTCAGGATGGTGGGCGGTTTCCAATGTTACTCATACTATTGATAACTACACTAAGAAGCAGTGTGATCCTGCATTTATAAACTAGATAACTACAACTAGTATATGGTATATACATTTACCAACAATGGTGGTTCACAAGTAGCAGATTGGTGGGGGCTCCAATTGTTGGCATGTTTTACTGCACCAGAATCAGTGGGTCCTACGTTATAGTACTGCAAGGGTAACTAGCAGTGACATGGTGGCCAGGGAGGGCACCCCCCAGCAATGCTTACAAGAGGGCACCAAAAATGTCATTTCAATCGACATTTTAGCTTAGGCATGTTATATCCAAAGGGTAAATTTTATGCCTAAAACAGTACTACTATTATTATTAATTGTATAACAAAATTGAAAATATTGTCTAATATAGAAAAGGTCATGTCATCTTGTGATTGGGCTGGCCATAATAATAATGCAGTGAAGTTTATAATAATTTTGTGGTCAAACGATCATGTAACATTAATATTTATGCCAATAACGAAAATTCACATTGTGTGAATATTTGGAAGAAAGACTAAACTCAATGTGTTTACTGGTAACAGTCTTGATGCAGTCTATTTGTAGTTTGGCAAACAAGGCTTTGTGATTACTAGCTGATATCGCCCACGATGGTTTCTGTTGATGATCAAATATACTGTTTAATACCATGACTAGCCCAGTGCTTTACTTATGTTAACTAAAAATAGGCCTTATTTTGGGACTTGAACATGCTTTAAGCCTGATATTTTCCAGTTCTCTATTACATTTTAAAAACTGCTTTGCTCAGTCTAAGGCAAATATCCCTTGCTGTCAGTAGTAAGGTTGTTACCACAACCATTCAGGAAGAACAGACACTGCGTTGAGAGACACCATGTTGAAAATGATAATTGATAATGGTTAATTAGCATCTGCTGTACAGTTCAATGTCTTCTAGCAGTTAGAACCCTATCAACTGGGTTATATAATGTCACTTATTGCATGTCGCAGTTGTTGATAATATGTGCAAAAACCACTTTCTTCAGCTGGGTAATTTGTTGCATCACGACTGCATGAGAAATATACCAATTTCCACTGCTTGGTAATTTGTGTCAGTCTGACAATCCCTACCACTGGATGCACTAAGGCCGTAACTACTTTATACACCTGAATAACATGCAACAGCCACCACTTGCTATATTCGGATGACCATAGGCAATCATTGCTTCAGTAGCTAGAGTAACCTAAAACAATATCTAGTTTATTTCCAACAAGATAATAATAATAATAATAATAATAATAAT
>JAOTOK010025027.1:0-12475 GCA_025770025.1 Virgularia gustaviana
TATTATTATTATTATTATTATTATTATTATTATTATTATTATTATTATTATTATTATTATTATTATTATTATTAATCCGGATGTTGGTTGATATTGATGATTGGTTGATGATGGATAGGTAACTTCAGGTATGCTTCAGCAAACTTGGCTAAACAGGAAACAAAGTTTGCACAACTTTCCTAACGATAACTATACACAAAACAAATTTACGTACATGTACATAATTACCATATCAAACTTGTGCAATCTCTGTTTCTTGTTTGGTCAAGTTTCCTGAAGCATAGCTGCATTCACTACCTTTGGGCTTTTCTGATTATTTTTAGAAAGATTAAACGTACTGCAGATCCGGTGTGTTCTCCCCAACAAACTCTAAATGGGATAGTATCTAAATACACGCTAAGGATCGCAAAATTCGCATTTTCTAAAAGAATTCAGCTAAAAGCAACAAAATATGCTTAAAAATTATATACAGATGTGGAGAGAGGTCTGATGTGTACACCTAAGTACTTTATTTGCCTTCTTCTGAAATCGCTCGCCTACCATTAAAATAGGTTACAGCGGCTAACGTAAACAAAAGCTTTGTTTACATTTTTAACTGCTATGTTTATTTGCAGAATATGTGTAAAAACATATTTGTTGAAATTTTGAAAAAAATTAATCCAAATAATATATATATTTAGAAAAAAATATCATGTATTGATAGGTTCGCAATGCGCATGCGCACAACAAAAATCATCATGACGATCTATTGTGTTTGAATGTGTGACGTAATGGACGATTACGATAAAGATGGCGGCGGCACATTTTACCAGAGTGCATTGCGGTTGGAAAGCGTTTCAAAAAGCAAATACACATAATCTGAAAGGCAGAGATAAGAAAAAAAGTTATTTTCTTGGTTGTGTCAAACTTTCACGCCATGAGGTATTTTTCTTGCCGTCGTTTTCATTGATTTATAGTGTGATATTCGCAATGCATTTTGGTTAAATGTACCGCCGCCATCTTTACCGTAATCGTCCATTGTCATGAACTCCCTAGAGAAACTGAACATCTCAACAACAAAGCTAGTAAGCCAGCGAAAACTAGTCTTACAAACCATGCATTGTTAATTTATGCTAATTTACTTTCCATAGATAAAAATGCAGGTTTCGCGACATTTACTTTCACAAAATGTAGACTTATCTTATAAAACGAACAGTTATTTCAGAGTAAAACGAATTGAAAGCTCGCTTATTTTTTCGCAAGTGTTTACTCAGATAGTCAAATACTGTATCCGATATGGTGTTACTTTCTGCCCATATCTATTAATTCCTTTAAAAAAAACTTGTTAATTGGCCTCTGTTTTTTTGGCCAAAAACCACGTTATTGTTGCTAGAGAGGCTGCTAACGCGATTCTCATTTATTAATTAAGTTGACTCTTAAAATGTTGGGGTTGGAAAGGTAACACCTTTTACAGCTTTGGATAATTAACTCGATAAACGGAATGGAAAACTCTATTCCAGAAATTACTCTGAATTCTGATCCCACTAGGAGTAGAACTGAGGGCCCTGATGCACATAAATCGGACTGCCATTATTGTGCAATGTGACGAAGAGCAGAGAGGCGGGGAAATTAGAGTTTTTCACGATGACAAATTCGGTCGCCAGTTTTGGGTACTTTTTTAAACTTAAACATGTCACAATAAAACCAGATAAAAAGGTGACTGGTTTATATTTAAATAGTGCATTTAGTTAAAACTGGTTCGTTTATTCCGGAAAATTGCTTTCTACATTGTTCTAATTGTCTATTTTATTTATAATAATATTCATAAATTACCACAATGAATCAATTTACCCGCGAGTCATGAAAACAATCATTTTGTGTTTGAGGAAAACCTTGACTCATAAATAATACAGGATTGAGACAAGAAATGGATGAGCAACCCAGATGAAACAATCTAATTAAACTAAAAACAAATATTGCACAACTTCTGTATCATGTTAACGCGCATAATTCATACACATGCGCATAATTAATTCACCATATTAGAATTACGCATGCGTACTAAATAATTACGTCACCATAAATTACATTAACACGGGTACTACTAGTTGGTCGTCCGAGACTCTTACGAGAGTTGATAAAGAATTTGCTGATTCAGTTGACCAAAAGCAACACCCGAACCTCAACAAAGATGGCGAGATAAAAACAGCAAGTTGGGATCTGTTTTTTAATCTTTTAATGCATGACGCTTCCTGGAGTTCTGCACATGATAAAGAAAATCGTCTGACATGTCAAGAGGGAGTTAAAATGTGTAAGAAGGATTGCGGCACTATTTTGTAAAAGAATAAAGACAATTAGGAGATAGCGGCCATTATGGATTTGGTTTTTCACAAATTGCCACAAACGGAACCAACAGTATTATTTCTCGTAATAAATTTGTAAGTAAAATGGTGATGATTACCACGTGCTGTGTAGATCAGTATCATACTTCATCACTATTACACTTTCATTAGACTTTGTATTTTGCTATCTGCCGCTTTGTCAGAATTACTTTGTAACTTTGTTCTATCATGACTCATTCTGGAATATAAATACAATAGATTGACGTTTTGGATTCAAGAAACGAAGTTGTTTGATTCAAAATATGTTGACATTATTTTTGTTCGTCTTTAAATCACGAAAACAGGAGCTTTATCGATGCTGACGCACTTGGCGGCCTTCCTAATATCTGAATCTTGTTACCCATGACGTACAAAAGACAATAGGTAGTCTAGGCCAAGATACATCTTATTGTCCTCGTTTTTATGTTGATTTGAAGTATCCTTAAAAATCAAGTGAGAATAAAACTAGTTCATAAAGGCTATATCCACCTCGAATTGACTCAAGCCAAGCAGCCTGTTTTAAGTGATGAAGCATTTTGTCTGAAAATGTCAGCACTATACATGCTTCATTGTTAATTTACGTTTGTCAGGAAGAGAAATCTCTCGCAGAACTAACGTAACACCACAAGTTATGAAATCAAACATGCTAAGTGCCTTTAACTATCGTTACTTACCTGGCTAAATAATTAACAATTTACAAATATCATCAATACACGCACACCATGCATGATCAAAAAGTTATGAATTTAAACAAACGTTTAGAGTATAAGATTTTACGGAATAGACTGACCTGTTTTGCGGCTTAAAATTATAAAGTTGCTGGCCTAAAATACTCCAAGGAGCTGCGGTATTTATTTCGGTTTTATATTTCTTCTATGTTTAAGTTTTTTTTATAGTTTCAGCAGTATCATTGTTGAACAACTCATAATATTGTACATGTGATATCCCAGTCTAAAATGGGTTTGTGTCGTGAGAGTCGAGCCAGAATAATCAACTGTATCGAAAATATTTAATCTATAATTCTTTTTAAGCAGGTGATCATGGTCAAGCCTACTATCCAATAATCTGTTGTGAGTGAATTATGTCGGCAGGCGCAGTAATGATGCAGAAAAACCAGATGTGAATTTTCAAACTGAACACACGGAAAAGAATTATTCTTGTGGTCACAAGAAACCACAAATTAAAAAGTTGGGAGGCAATCAGGACATTGCAATCGGAGGTGTTTTACACAGCGCGCGTCAGATATAAATATATTATTAGAGGTATCTATGATAATTATATCTTCTGTGTTGATCCTTTTTAATGACTCAAGGGCTTCCTTTCACACTTGAAGAGGAAGTAGGCTCCACAGCAAGCGGTCAAGTATAAAAGAAATCTTGTCAAACTCGCTCAACGCAATCTTGCTCACATCTCAAAGACACTCGGGAAATCTGACGCGACGCTACGAGATCAGCTCTATCCAAGTCTTACTAAACAATGCTGGAACATCAACACAAAGTGGTCTCTATGGCCATTTTTGTTTCTTTACTCATTCAGTACGGCGCTTTTGGTGAATCATCGTATAATCAAAGATCAAGAAGATCGATGAAAGAAGACAAGAAAACCCACGAAGGTATGTTGCAGACCTTGTTGATGTAATCGTAGACGACTCGCAGCTTCACTATACTGTTATGAATCTCCTTACCGTTCTAATAAAAACCAACGCAAGAGTTTGCGCGTGTATAACGGCACACGTCTTAGAAAGATGCGGTGAACAATAGAGTCAGAGTGCATTCAGAAAATTGCGTCGTTATATCCGTTACTTTAATAATTCTGGCTGACTTGCGCGCGAAGTTTGTTACTTGTGTGCATAATTTTTGAACTACAGTTGAAAACTAAAGTGTTCTGTGGTATTGCATGTATGTAGTTATATGTTGTGTGTATGGTAGATTGTGGTGATTTTTAACAATACGTGATACCAGTAAGAGTTCTTTATTTTGTAATAATACAGTTAATACAGTGATAATAAGATGACCATGTACTGCTTACACGTGATTGTGATGCTGTGACGAAAGAAATTAAAAAGACTGCTCAAATTAAATTGTGGTTCAATCTCAGAATCACGCACCGTTCTTTTCAGCAACTTCTTTGGTTATCAAGACAATTGATTTGTGAATCACGTATATCCAATCGTGTTTCGTCTACAGCGTTTTCCGCATTTCATAACTGCTTTACACTGAAATATTCAAAACAAAACAAGATGCTAGTGGACGCTGCCCTTGCGAGGTTTCGCCACTTTCTCCTTACAACTATAATCTGTTTAACGGTAGTGTTTTTGAGAGCAAGCAAAAATCTGCCTTATTCGGTCACGAAATATGAAGTGATAAAGTCTAAAATGTGAAGTGTAAAATTCTGAGACGTTTTGCTCGTGTCATTCTTTGAGTCGAACGCACCAACCCGCCGGCGCGTTTTAATTTTGCTCTGTTTGTTTGCTAACTACACTTCGGAAATTGTGGGCAAACACAGAACGGAATGTCGCGTCGCTTTGCTATGTTTTGTTTGCCCTTTGGAGCTTCAATGTTGAATGGTTGATTTAAAGGTGAAAAATATCTTTCTTCAACGGAAGTTTCACTAAACCCGAAGTGCAAACAAGGACATAATAGAGCTCAAACAGAAATGCTATTTAAAAATGCAGGGATTTCTTTTCCTATTGGTAAAGATTACTCGGGATTTAGGACTTTATAAAACTGTAAAGAATAGTCATAGTTCTGTAGGGCGGGAAGGTTCCAACCCGCAGCCTGCTCTTCCGTTTTAACCATTAGGTGCACTGACCTGAGCACAACGCTCTGTGGAATACTGTGAGATGTCGGATTAACATAGCACCATAACATATGTCCCTTGTCAATGCTACAAGCTGCGAAATGGTCAATAAGGCTTGAAACGAGGCCAGCATGATGGAGCTTTGCGGTGCACTTCTGTCCCTAAAGTCCCTTCGTTCGTTCATTCATTGCTGATGACAAATCACTTCGTGGGTTTGTCTTGGAACTAGCTACCATACAAACATGCTGAGGAATAGTTTAACATGAACACGTTTTTTAATTTATTCACATTCTCCCGTTTTCTCGTCGTTCACCACTGTAGCTACTACGCAAGATCACAGCGTTTTTGAGCTAAACCAATAAAATTAAATGCTATTTTACTTCGACTTTCACTGCCGTAAAAATTAAAATTATCAAGTTTAATCCTACTACAAACCAAAAGAAAAACACTGGTGAACTGCGGTAAATGTGGGCAGTATGTGACTGACCTTTTGATTTGAGTGGTCTTATCATCAGAACGAAGTAAGAACCTCCTCAAAACGTCAGTTAAGCCCTACACAAATTCCTCATGCACTCCACTACAACTTTCTCTCTAGGAAGCGGTGGCCTATTTCTCGTAAAATGAAAAGTTTTAGTAGAGGCTACAATGTTTTTTATGATCTGTTAGGACGCCTGCAATATTTGGCCTTTATTAAGAAATATTTATCTTCAAACGACGGCCTACAAGTTTATATCATGTCCAGATTGAATTTAACTTAATTACAATATTTATTTTCCATACAAAAAGCTTGTGTTGTATTTTAATAGAAGTAGATATACCGCTATCTCGTATACAACATATTGGAATAATTATCTTATTATCTTGTCAATTATTACTCCCCTCACACTACACCGCACCTTGCTCATCCCATCATCCAATTGCGTTCGTAAATTTCCTGTCGTCATACAAATTGAACTGCGTCAGATTATCCCAATGTTTTTGTGTCGCAAAGTTGATTAGATGACCATTTCTGGAAACGTTTTATGCTCATGGTTAAGCAATGGGTACCTTTTGCCACGAGCCACTTGACAGAACTGCACCCAATGATTTTGAAAATAATTGGTAATAAAGGCTAATTGAGTTGTGCCGTCGCCCTGGAAAACTTTTACAAACGGCTATGCATGGTTAATTTTTTATCCAAAGTTGATTGACTCAAGTAATTGATATAGTCTGAAATATATTCCACGTTTTGTGCGAAAATGACGAAGATCCTTCATCCTTGATGTTCATGAAATAATCAGTTGCAACAAAATTGGCGGTTCTGGCGACTCTTGCGATTTATTAAACCTGAGCTTAAACCAGTTATATATTAGAACAGACAAAATATTACAGGGTAATTGGCCATGTAGTATGCCACACGACAGGCTTAGTTACAACAACTTTTAGGTATTCTTAATATTAGAAGAATTGCTACTTATATAAACGTTTCTTGATCTTACTGACACCAACAGTTTTATTACTATTGTCAAAAGTCAAGGCCAACATATGCTGCCTCACAGTATGACTGCCTGCGGTAAAATACCAACGCTAAACGTTTGTCGGTATACACAAATTATCAGATTTTGCGCGGGGCACTCTCAGTGCTGTACTGTCAAAGCGCATGAAAAACATTACAGCGTTTCAAGTAGCTAATTAGCATAAATCGCGCAAATGACTATTGTGATATTGTACAGCCAAGTTTTCATCAAAACATGGAGCATGATAATCGACTTCGACTAATGTTTCCTTCGAGTAAATTATCAGATGATCTTTGACGATGTCAACACTACTTTCGCCGCCCACGATGGAGAAAAAATATGATTTTAAATACCATGTTTCAAACATCACATGCTTATAAACACCTTAACTTGTGTATTTCTACAGGAAACAATTTGGGCTCAAAACAGCCTTAATTATCCAATAAAAACAGATAGAAAAACATCGTCATTTTAATTAAGGATTCACATGAAAATGGTCAAAAGTAAAATGCACAATGAACACGCAAGAAAAAAAACTAAAATAGTCAAATGTCTTAAAATGATGACCAGCTTTAATTGGATTTGCTTTGGTTGACCTCAATCGTATTTACGTACTCAGGCAAGACTACATGTCAAAGTCTAGTGTGTAAGTCTACTGTGTCTCATTGAGATGAGACACAGTTCATATTCCTAACTTGACCGATGTTACCAAATCATTATTTTGGATTGTAATCTCAATCATCCCAACAAAATGTCGTTTTCAATACATACTTGCTATTTCTTTGGGCTCGGTTAAATTGTACAGATCATGTAACACGTGCACTTAGGACAGTTCAGTATATTTACTAAAGTACACTGCTACTTATTAATCAGATTTTTCACATTCAATGACTTTTTTCTAATGGTTTTGAATTTGGAATCATTGTTATGGAATTTACTCCGACCAGCATCAGAGATTCCGTCCATTGCACTTGTTCAAAGTCTGGATTTAAAAGGATCACTAACGTGTATTTACCCCTGCTTAACATTTACTCCTGATGGTTTCACAGCAGTTCTGTGACTGAAGTATTTTCGCTCATCAAATCGTGTATTTGTTCAACAAAAAAATGTGCTGCACGAAGTCCAACCCCGGATGAGAAAAATCGTTTGAAGTTCATCAAGAAGTAAATTAAAAACAAAGTTAATGCCAAGAAAATCAAGAAGTAGTTGACTTTAGTGACTATCAAAACACACCAAGCATCCTAATTGTCACATTCAAGAACGTCATTAAAAAATATCGATAATTATTTCAATGTTTATATAATTACATCTTTGTACTGTACCCATTGTATCACTTCACAAGAAAACAAGCTTAGTCAATATTTGCTTTCTAAGTCCTTAAGATGCGATATTATTTGAGCAAATAATAGAAAGATTGTTGTGATATCACCGCTAACAAATACGAATGCTATTTAAAATATTTTCCTTGTCTCCTGAACTTAGACCTACTTGATTTTATAAGAAATTGCATGAGAATATTCTGCATTTGATAAATCATAATCATCGTACTGGGTAACTTGGATAATTTGTTGACCAGAACTGCAAGAAAAAGTATACTTAGAAAAAGTATACTTTTTCTGTTTTTCCAATGGGATACTCGAAAAATGCTGAATTTTGATGTGATGTCAGCCTTTGCAATGCCCCTAAGAGGATTTGTTTTACATTATCGCTTTACATGTTTTTAAATTCTTAAGTTAAAAGTCACTCAGTCTTCAAAAGCCACTTGTAGTCTAGTCTACATACAGTAATTGAATATTATAACCAAATGTATTATATACCAGATGTATTTTGGCTATTTTAACCAGTAAAAAGTTATACGAAACCGAAACACGGTTTTGAAATTGTTGATTGGAAGTACATATCTTACAACAAAATGTTCCATTATAAATCTTTTCGACAACTTCAAGTGATGTCATGCGCAGTGACACATTGCTCCACTCCACAGTCCATGTCATATTATACCAGTATTATACTACCAGGTCTCACTCAAATTTGTATTTCTACTCATGGAAAGAAAAAAATCCTATAAACCTTTTATCTTTGCAAAATGAGAAACTGACAAGCTCCGTTCTGGTTACTAAATTTATTCAAATATCCACATTATTATATAGTTTCCCTTCTCCTAGGACCATCACTAGTTCTACTCTCCCACGTGCTGTCTGAGCCCCATTAGACGAAACCAACGCGTATTATTTTGAAGTAGCTGCACATCACAGCTGATCAACGTTCGATCCATTTTAACTTACATCTGTTACTTGACAGCGGCAAGCAAGTCAAGCAATGTCACGTCGATAACGTTCGTCCTAAAATGTCATTTCCTCTCGAGTTGCACTTTTAGCTGCCAAAATATGGAGCGGCAAGTTTGTCGGAATATTGCAAAGTAGCCACACCCTAGCCTGAAGAACTGTAACAAATATGAAACAAGCATCATTTACTGTACAACAAGAAACACTTAATCTATGATTTATTGGCTTGGAACTTATGTTGGAAAAAACCTTAAAAGGCGATTGCAGCAATATTTCAACATCATAAGAGTGATTTTGAGCTTACACCGCTTTTGTCACATGCTTGCTTTAAAACGGATCCCAAAAAGACTTCACTAGATTTGCTCTGATCTACTGCAATAGATTAACACGATTGTGTTATGACAGCACGCAATTTCGTAAAATATTTAAATAACTAAGTACTTTATATCTCTCGGAATATTTCGTTAAAACAACCCACAATCACTAATCGTCGACGAAATCATGTCATACTTTCATGCAATCTTGTTGTTCTTCAAGAGCCTTGTGCAATGTCAATGTCTGATGTTGCATTTTTGGCCAAATGTTTGTTCATCATGCAGACTAAAAAGAATAGCGCCACGTCTCAGTGTATTGGTATTTTTGCAAGATTTGTTGTATTTGGGTATGCTGGCCTTACTGACAAACCATTAAATATTATAGACTCCAGTCGGAGTCCAGATGTTTTACATTTCCTCTTTCAATACCTCTAATTATATTAAATACCTCTTTCCTTGACGAGTAAAATTGTCTAGTTTCAGAAATACCTTACTTGATAATCCGTATGATTCAACTTTTTTAAACATATATCAAAAATCGCATTTTCCTATAAAGAGCTAAACAGCTCATCGAAAGGGCTCACGCAATCTACACGGAAGCTGCATATATGACGAATGCTGATATTAATGCTGTAACCTAGTGGACATTCTAATCAGTGATTCCTTCAGGTCATACTTTAATTCAGTAATATCAGTGTCAATATTGGTTAAACTGGTCACGATCACAACCATATCTAGGTGCACTTTGTTTGCTCAATCTATAAGACATCCTCAAAATATGTCTTATAGATCTCTAAAATATGATATATATGAAATCAAAAATATTTAATCTCTTTCTCTCTTGTTGTATACTTTGACGACAGATATCCTGCTCAAATTGATTCCATTGATTTTCTGACACACACAAAACTGATTCATCGATTAGCTGTTTACACAACATAATACCGTTGATTTGTTGTTTTAAAAAATCACATGTGATAGCTAGAAGTTCTTTATTTTCTCTAGTGAGGTGAAAACTTTTAAGCTGTTCGGCCAACACCTGTCGTAGTTTCATGCATGGAGAGCCGCAGTATGACCTATAACCTAGTAGTAACCGCGATTTGTTTTTTTACAGTTCAAGAAAAAATATCACAAGTTTTTGGCTAATATGAACACTTATGTTTAATCGGTCATTGAGAAACCGACATGCTTGAGTTAATATGTTGTTTCTTTAGTTTTAAGTAGATTAAATACGTTCTTTATGTGTCTAACCTCAAGTTCAAGGGGAGATTGTCTATTGCAATGAAAAGAAATTGGAGAGTATTGAGATCGTTGTGAGATCCGTTTTCCTGCTTTAGTGAAAAAAAGCACTATGGAAATGTATAAGCCGCAAAGGACAGTGTGGACAAGTATGTCAATTGTAACGACAGTGGACGGTCCGGAAGACTGGCAAAATCCAATACCGTTACAAACAGTTTTATTTACATGCGAAATCTGAAAAATTGCGTTGAGAATTTTGATAAATAGATGGTGTCAGGGTCAAGCCGGCACAACGGCGCGAAAAGTTCGGGTAAAAATTGGACCATGCAAAATGCAGGCCTTTATCCTTTTAATTTATCGTATATCATCATTGTTATCATCATCTTTATCATTATCGTCATTATCATCTTTATAGTTTCCCCGTAGCACAGTATAGTACTGTTCATGATCAAACCCTCTAAATCATATTCATGACATTTTTCGGAAACGGCAAAAGTTAAGCTTTTAGCGGTTTATATGACCACTTATTGTTACGGAAACCGCCATCTGTTCAAGTCAAATCTAGCAGGGTGGTATTGCAAAAGTTCCATATTGCTTCATAAAATGCTATACTGGTATTTTTTGAATGGAACAGTTAGACTGTAAAATATTACAGTTGTGGTTCTGCTCCTGGGACAGTCAAAACTAGACAAAGTGTCAAAGGGAATAATGTCATTCCGAGTTTTCAAGCAGAACTCCTTCATCCATACGATTCCAAAAACGCCGATATCACACTAAAGCATGTTCGGCTTTCTTGACACCATTATAGCCACTTAAGGTAGCGTACAAACGCTTCCCAGAAGTAAGTGTCCGGTAATCTATCAATTTACAGAGGTGTTTAGATGGATGTAGAAATGTTGTTTCATTTTAATTTCTGTAACTAATACTTCGTGTTCACTAGAATATAAAACTTATTTCTGAAGCTAATAAAGATAATAATGGCAACTAGACGTCACACTTATACTTGGTGTATTCAACTTTTCCCACGGCAACGTCAATTTTCTTTTTTTCTTCAATTTATCTTCCCCGTTTAAATTTACCGTAGGCTAACAGGGTTATTTTATTCTCCTTATTTAAGTTATGTTTGTATGTTTATCCAATGCTTTAGCTCGAGATTAAAGAATATAATAATAAATTGTTTGACTGCTTCAATATCATAGGCACGTGATCACAAAGGTGCACTATGTTTATATAACAACGTTGCTGATTGGCTGAGCAGCGTGCTTAAGAACACTATGAAATTTCGACGTTAATTTTCACGGCATTTTCGTCCATTTTATTTCATATGTTATAAAAAGATTAGATCATGTCACCATGATTGGGTTGGTCAGACTTCAGAGGACTTATGGAAGTCGGGAGAACACTCAAACAACCAACTCTCTACTGAGCACGTCATATCAAATTTATTCGTTAATATAGTACAAATATATGAAAAAGATAAACACAAAAGCTCATTATACTGTTATAGCGCTTTTGAATATTTCAATTTCAAAAACGTAAATCAGGAGCGAAGTTATCCGTCAAAAGGAAATTCGCGTCGCGTTGTCGAATCGCATCCTCCTGTCGACCGGTGTGTGTGGGCCTCTGGTTCTGCACGACCATCTGAAGAAACGTTGCCGGAAAAGAGCGCCATAAACTTGGACAATGGCCTTAAGAATATGTGGTCGAACCGTACCGAAAACGATTTGACTTCATCAAGAACAATTTAAAAAAATATTACTATTATATATTTACAATAAAAATCGCCAAGTGTAGTAGTTTTTAGACGATTTACAATGCAACAAAAAGAAATTTTTAAGCGTCATGTCCATTTATGTTTCTATGCTAGCTGTACAAGCCAGGCGACTGAGTGTTTAAACCTTGTGCCTTAAGCCCGTTTTCCACTTCAGCCGTATCGTAGCGTAACGTACCGAAATCTTTTGTGTGAAAGTCATTAGTCTTGC
>JAOTOK010025049.1:0-12472 GCA_025770025.1 Virgularia gustaviana
TCCGCCCGCTGCGCAGCCAATCAGATCGCAAGTAAGGTCAGGATTCCGCCCGCTGCTAAACAGCAAAAAAATAAAATTAATTAATTAAATAAAAATAAAATCAAAAATAAAGATTATCAAGTCCTTTACTGTAAGCGTTGTTTTATTTTGCTTTGTTTTTGTTTTTAAGAAAAATTCATCCACCATGGACACGGTGAGATATTTTGGCAGATAACATTACCGAAATTGCTCATGACGTGCCAATTGAACTAGCACGCGCTCCAACTTCTGCTTAACAGCCTCTACTGCTCAACAATACTGACGACGGTCATGTGGATATTGTTGCGCAAGGTTTTATTAATGATAAAGCGCGGTTTTACAGACGGAACATTTTAACTCGATTTTGCACTTCAGTTCATTTTTCAACAACGCACGAGATGGCGATGTGTTAGTAAGATCTTAGTTGTACGTTGCTGACAGCTGCCTTTTCTAAGCAAATGTAATCAACGTCGGTAATATTTATAAGCGATGGATAATCGAAGGAAATTTATTCTGAGTAGGGTTGCATTTAACAATATGAATTGACCGTTTTGAATGAAATAATATCCTGTGTATTAACCCAAACATTATACAAATTTTTCCAGAGATTGCTCTGATTTCAATTACACCACATTAACAACATTTCGCATTTTTACACCTCGTATTGTTCAAGTACACTTCGCATTTTCAACACTCCGCATTTTCAACACTCCGCATTTTCAACACTCCGCATTTTCAACACTCCGCATTTCCAACAATCCGCATTTTTAACACTCCGCATTTTCAAAATTTCGTATTTTCAACACCTCGCATTTTCAACCACACCGCATTTTCAACCACACTCCACAGTTCAAACACTCGGCATTTTCAACACCTCAATCGCATTTTCAAAACTTCGCACTCTCAATACCTGGCGTTTGCAACACTCCACATTTTCAACTACACTTCACAGATTCAACACCTCGCATTTTCAACACAACGCATTTCCAACACAACTACGCATATTCAACTGCACTCCACGGTTTCAACACTCCGCATTCTCAACACCTAGCTTGATCGCATTTTCAACTACACTCCACAGTTTCAACACTCCGCCATTTTCAACACATCGATCGCATTTTCAAAACTTCGTATTTTCCACACCTTGCATTTTCAACTAATCTTAACAGTTCCAACACCCCGCATTTTCAACACCTCAGATATTCAACTACACTCCACAGTTTTAACACCTCGCATTTTCAACAACACTCCGAATTTCAACTCCTTGCATTTTAAACACAACGCATTTTCAACTACATTCCACAGTTTCAACGCTCCGCAATTTCAACACTCTGCATTTTCAAAACTTCGCATTTTCAACGCTTCGCATTTTGAACATGCACCACATTCTCATCGCATTTCCAACACTCCGCCATTTTCAACACCTCGATCGCATTTTCAAAACTTCGTATTTTCAACACCTCGCATTTTCAACAACACTCCACAGTTTAAACACCTCGCATTTTTAACACCTCGCATTTTCAACTACACTCCGCATTTTCAACAATTTGCATTTTCAACACAACGCATTTCCAACTACACTCCACAGTTTCAACGCTCGGCAATTTCAACATTCGGAGTGCATTTTCAAAACTTCGCATTTTCAACACCTTGCATTTTCAACTAATCTTAACAGTTCCAACACCCCGCATTTTCAACACCTCAGATATTCAACTACACTTCACAGTTTCAACACCCCGCATTTTCAACTATACTCCTAATTTCAACTTCTTGCATTTTTCACTTCTTGCATTTTCACTCCTTGCATTTTCAACTCCTTGCACAGTTTCAACACTCCGCCATTTTCAACACATCGATCGCATTTTCAAAACTTCGTATTTTCAACACCTTGCATTTTCAACTAATCTTAACAGTTCCAACACTCCGCATTTTCAACACCTCCTATTTTCAACTACACTCCGCATTTCAACACCTTGCATTTTAAATACGACGCATTTTCAACTACACTCCACAGTTTCAACACGCATTTTCAACGATAATCCAACCGTATTCAAAAATCCACATCCCCAACATCTAGCATTTTCACTGCATTCCGCGTTTTCAATTACACTTCACATTTTCAACACTCCCTATTTTTAACACTCCGCTTTTACACCACAACCCATTTTCAAATACAACACTTCACATTTTCACAGCGTGCTTTCTTATATACATAAATATTGCACTATACGTCACTAACCAACTTCATGACAGATACCTTTGCAAACATTGCTCCTAAATTTTTTGCAGAACAAGTTATCATCATGTTCTGAAGTTGTTCGTTGTGCGTTCTTGATTAGAAATTGTTCTGGCAACTCTTGCAGACTTTCACTTACCCAATCTGGTGCCTAAAATAAACTGGTGGCTTTTGAGACGATAATACTAATCAAGTTGTTAAAGAAACTTGTAACAAGGCCACTAGATTTCTTACCATACATATGCTGACAACTTGTTGTCTTGAAATCTGGAAAAAGAAAATGGTAGCTATTCCAAATAGATTTGCTGTAAGCCTTTAGTAAATATAACATTGCCAACATATTGCAAGCACAACATCATGCAAAATAACGCCTGCGAATGGAAGCACTATTTGCAATAACCCACTTGGCCATTAATAAATTTGACAAGGGATTTGTTTCGTTTTTTTGTTAAAAGTCATTATTTTTTCAATTGTTGAATAATATATCTCTTTAACGTTAAGAAAAATAAATTGTTGTGACATTGCAACCATCTTATCTGGTTCATCTCTGCCCTTTCCCATTTTGCGTCTTAAATATTATATTTTAATAATTATATTTTCCCATTAGGCGTATTACATATGCGGGTCTTTTATTCCAAACATGTGCTAATATATTGGCTATCGGTCATAATATACAAATAGTGAGTTTATAATAATAATAATAATAATAAAGTAATTATTTGTGGGCAGACTAGAAATTTTCGGAGAAACCGGAACGCCACAATTCCAGTCAAATGAGTGTCGTAGAATATGTCTGTGGTGAGCGCTTGCATGTACGTACGTAGCAGACATAATATATTGATATATATCATTTTGTCTTGCATGGCTAGCTACATGACTTGAACCGAGCAAAAACTTGCTAAATCTAAAAATGTCAAAGATGTCATCTAAGCTACAAAATACAAGTAGCAGCTATATCTATATCTATGTATATAGAGGATAGGCTACATGTAATAGCGCTTATATATATGGCAAAGACATTTAAAAAGTATCTACTGTAAACAACAAAATCTAACATATCTTATGCATTTGCGTGATGTTTTTTATTAATTTGTTTATTTTAGCTAGTCTTCGATCCAATGGACTTTCTTACGATTTTTCAATTGATTGAAAAAGTGTAACAATGACATTTTTTCCAAAAATATTAATACAAGTTATACTTACATACTGCTGCTCCCTAGTTTTGACTTTTGCCGTTTTGGGTGATGTGTCTAGATTCTTAATTCATTCAGAAAAATTTCTGTACTTTGGAACGCCAGCAGTTATCATAACTAACCAAAGCATATATTCGGTCATTATTTAACCGTGCGCATTGACCGCAACACAACAATCAAAGACAATTTTTGGGGGAACATAACGGACTGATTTCTATATAGATTCTCTGCACTCCGTCGTTAACGGACCGACGTCCAAAACGCATGATAGTAGTTCTGCCTGTAAGGGACGTGTAACAGTAAAAATATTTGGATAACGGATGTCAGTCTTTCTGTCTTTGGGGGCCCAGTACAACCATATAGGGGCTAAGAACTTTATTACACCAAACCGCAGACATGCAGTGACAACTTTGCACTGACCTTCAGAAAAATGATACTTTAAAACGGCTTGTGTGGTTATGTGTAAATCTTTAAAATGACAAGCTTGTGTATTTTTTAGCTACACTCAAAGGTATATATGTTATTAATATTGATGAAGCGGTGCAATGGACCCTATTGACAAAGGTAATAAAGAATATCTATGCTGTGCATTGACAGTTTTTTTCACAGTATTGATTTGTTGCACACTAGTGGAAGGAGAGACCGCAGTTCATTAACATCACTCACGCATGCAGGTGTAATCATCAGTTCGTTGACATTGATTTCATTCCCACTGAAGCATACTTCGTACAACTTGAAGAGAAACCCACGAAACTTTTCTGGATTTTAATTTCTGGCTAGTTAAATGAGAAATATCTATGCTGTGTACCTATTGACTAGTTTTTCACAGTGTTGGTTTGTCGCACATGGTTGGAACGAGAGAATCGCACTTCATTAAAATCAATTCACGCAGCTGCATCTGGGTATGACATTATTAATTAGTTTACACAGAAGCATGCTTCATACAAGTTACAGACGAATCTATGAATCCATCCTGCATCACCAAACCACTGTTTCATAAATTAAACCTTGCCAAAATAATTACTGTATTTTAACTGCTATGTTAAACTATGTTTTCGATAAGAATTAACATTTGGCAGAACTCACCACTCGGTAAATATTTTATTAAAGCAGTTTCGTAATGTAATTTGTCTGGCGGTATCGCTACGATTGACTTTTTGACTGCTTTGGGCATCTTAGTCATATCGCTCTTATCGCAAACCATCATGCACAAGTGGTCAACCGAAGCTTTGCTTAGGAAAATCCCAGCTGCTTTCATGATTACGCGAAAGATAAAGAAATGAATGTCAATAATTACATTCGAGATTTTTAAACAAAATATAAATTATTTTAATAATAAACGGCATAGAATGACAGGATCGTCTACATGCATTCTCATGAATTGCGTTGCAATATGGCTGAAATATTCACCATGCATGCAGCTAGAAATATGAAAACCTGGTTTGAAATCTACTTGTGGTTAGTATGAAACTGAAGTTTTTACGGGGTAAACGAGGACTTCTTGGCAGCGTACGTCGTGATAAAGAGCAAAACAAATCATCCAAAAAATCCTACTGAAAGCAAGATCCAAGAACAATAATTTCCAATTTCGTGGCTACTTAACACCAACTATAAACTCGACCATTTTATTTACAGGTACCACTATGTATTTTCATCAAATATAACAAAACACCAACTCCGTAAACCAACATTTTTGTCTCATCATCAGAGAATATGCTATATACAAGGTTATAAAAATATGTAAAGATTAACGCAATAAATTATGACAAATAGGAGGTATAAGTGTTTAGTATAACTTCATGGAGCATTTTGATTGGCTCCTCAAACAGTAAATATGAGGCATTATACGTAGTTGGGGCTGAGCCGGGAGAAATGCTTTCAAAATTCTGGGTTTTTTTCAACACCCTTGCATGCATGTATTCTTGTGCCAGTGGTATTGCAGTTTTGCTGATGAAACTATACAGAAACAATTATTCGCCTCAGTGTCGGTGAACGTGGTGGATATCGCCAAATTGTCAAATATTTTGATCTTGTTAAATAATATGAGTTGTTTGGATGTTTTTTCTTCCCTGGTTAGGTTCTGGTTTTGTTTTGTTTCTTACATGTTACGTGGAGACGTGGAGTCTAATTGCAAAAAATTCTTGACAAAATAGAAGAACCATATGCAGTGTCAGATTCCTCATTGATTTTAGTGATTTAAGACAGTTATACAACCGTTGTCAAACGAAATGCTCGTCATCGCATATTATATAAACAAATATCAGAATTATGGTCGCCAATTTAAGAATCTTGTCTAATATAATTATTTAAACAACATTGCCGATTGGAATGCAGAAAGCAGACTTACATTAAGAAAGAGTATCGAGTCAGGGAGTATACTGTTTTTTGCGCTTATTTAAGTAAAAAGAAATATTAAAATAGAGTAAAATACATTTATATCGTGAAATATTTGCTTTTTTGCAAACGTATTCCTCGCCAACCGATTAAGGACATCACTGCAGTGTATATATCGATGGAAGAATAATGGGCCATATACGACAAGACCGACAAAAAATTAAGCATGCTTAACGTATGGTTTATGGGGAAAATTAATATACATTTATCATTTATGCGTATTGCAGAAGATAATTTCTCAAAAATGGTGACTGGTTGCGACAACGCGTGTGGTCAATGAGACAAAGGTTCCAAAAACAATTACAAGGCAGTTTTGCAGGAATCATTTTGTGCTTTTATGAAAGAGCAGTGGTGTAACAAGGAATTGCACAACATTGTTTAGGTTATAGTGTGAGCCTTTACAAGTGTGATATTCCGCGATGCAAGGTTGGTAAGTCTATGGCATCCCGACATATAATTATTCCGTTCAGGTTTTTAACAACAGCCTATTTTCAGGTTTATATGTCTTATAATAACCGACCTGTCTATATCAGAACAAATATTAAAGCTCCGCAATATAATGCTCGAAGAACATACATAGTGTAACACAATACGGAAAATACATTCATTTAGCAAGAATAATGTGAATCAGAAGGTGACGCTTCGTCTTGACCTAAGATGATAATCAGAGCAAGTGAAATATAATTACTGAATATGATTAAGCTATAATATCGAGTTACTAATAACGGACTAAGGGGAGAAAGTCGGGACCATAGGAGAAGAGGAATGGAACAGCCTTGTACGTTGAGAGTAATAAGTATGGTTTGTGTTTTGTAATAAGGAGACTTTCACTGATGAGAAGTTCTTCAGCGGAAGGACAACAGGTGAGAATGGTGACGTCCTGCAAAGAGGCAGCATAATATGACCACTACAGGCCTAATGTTTTTTTCGACCAGTTAGTGGAGAAATACCTATAAGCGTTCAGAACCTCGTGTGTGCAAGTGGCGAGTAGTTTAACCCAAATAGTACAAAACAAACAGCAACAATACTTAAAAGAGTATACTACTTATAGTTTGTGACATTCCTTTCCGAAATATACGAACGATTGTCAAAGATGCGGACAGGAAACCCATTGTTTTACAGAATTTGCCACTAAAACCCGCTCCAAATTCGTACTTTCATTAGTACTCCGTTTTCTCGCCTCTGCTCTTCTGCTTATCCCCATCAGTTAATATTAGATTTGTACTTCGCACTATACTTCACGTTTATCTCAACTGTTCAACTTTAATTCGATATTGATAACCTCAACTTTAGAACAGTTATCAAACGAGATGTAAACACTTCACTGAAAGCGTATAAACTTAACCAAGAAAGGAAAGAAGAACCCCATGTAAAGCTGGAGAACCTTCGCGTCATGTCACAAAGTTGACGTAAGCCCGGGGACAGACAGGAAAGGAGGCCGGGCGTGTGGTTATTTTTGGAACCGAAAACTTTCATTCACAAAATTATGCTAATTGCATAATATTAAGACTGTTATACATTATAAATTCCTTTGTGAGAGCCTAAAGATAAACTCTTCAAAAGACTTAACAACATGCATGCTGAAATCATAACATCAAATTGTTGTCATGCTTCATATCACAAGGCATATAAACCAAATTAATTATGAATATCCTCTTATGAAACCGCGCGACCCACAGGCGCAGAACATTTATATGTCTCCTATACTTCTGTGCACGTCAGTGGCAAGCTGACTTCAATGATGTCCAGTATTCATGTAGCGTATCCACCTGCTACAACCTGCCCTTTGTTTATGCTACATATAACATATAATAAAACAATTTGAGCATAACTCATAACTTCACTACTTCAAACGTTATAACAAAGTAATGCTGTGCTTTAACAGATTTGCATAGGGAGCAAAACGTCGCAGGAGATAAGAAACTATAGAAAAATTCTAAAAAGGTAAGAAGAGTTCAAAAATTAAAATCCTATTATTTCAATATTACAATAAAGTTTAAATAACGTTAGTAATGTTGCTTAACAACTCTTGTTTATCACATTGGTTTTGAAAGTCAATAGTACTATACTAGGATAGAACATTGCATCGCATTTATTTTAAACGTAAAAAAATCAATCATTTCTTTGTGCCATGCTGCGAGCTCGTAAACAATAATCTTTAACTGACGTGACACAGCTCGATGTGCTGCTTGCACATCGTATTGTCTCTCAGCAAATGCTATACTTGTATTTTGAGCACGAATTGTTAATACAATCACTTTAACGAAAGTGACCGCATCTTCAAGTATAATGCACTATACAGCGCTGTTTGTAGTATAAACTCATTGGAAAGCACATACATTTTTCATCCAAGGTCATACATCGACTCCATTCTCAACTTGAGACTCAAGGCATATAAATATAGCGGGCTGCAGCTTAATCTATAACATACGTTACAGTGAAAATTAGCTACATCATACAAATACGAATTAAGGAACGGTCCGCTAGACCTCTTTATTCCCTATGCTTATTACGGTAACTGTATGCATGCTATATAGCAAAAAAAACATGGAAATTAAATGTGACGTGTTAGTTGGTTTCCTGACAAGATAACTTAATCCAATCACAATAGGTGAATGTCGCGAAAATGTAACAGGTCAGCTACGAGAGATATAGCAATTCAGTTGGTGATTATACGCGCTCTTACAAAATTTGAAGAACGGGCTGGCATCAACTATTATAATTATTGTTCGAGCAACTTCTGCATGTTTTGTTTTCTTTCTTCATCTTATAGTTTCTAATTCTAGATCATTCTCGCCCTTAGTAACTGTCCGAGATAATGAAACGTACCCGCGAACATGACTCCCGCCAACCTTATATACCAATAAAGCAATTCATAATGATTTATATCCCGCAGACTCCAAGGCCAAACTTGTCTATTGTAATGACTGATCGATTATACTAATAGCTTGGTCGATGAAGTTACATTATTAGTGCTATTGTGGTGGAGGCATAGGCAGCAAACTTGCCTACAGTAATAACAGTAATAATAATAATGATGATAATAATAATAAAAAGAAGAAGAACTATATTGACCAACAGTGTTATTTCATTAAAATGGACAAGAACATTTTAAAGAGAAACTAAACAATGGTAAGCGTGGTCCCCTAAAGTATTCTTTAAAAAATGTACTGCCAACTGAAGGCGATATTTAAAATGGAAGAAAAATAACGGTGACTTTCAGTGACTGTACCAAGGCTTGGAGTTTTTCTTAGAAAAAAAGCCTCATCTTCATTTATATGCTTTGAGGTGACTCGTTGGATCAGAACTAGCTAAGAAACAGAATTGCATATCATTTTTTTCTTACCCCCATCTGTAAACGTCTGAAACCTTTATGACAAAGCAACCCATGAAAAAAGATGTTTTTTTCTAAGATAAATCACCAATTTCCTTAATAGTTCATGAGCTTGAAAAAGTCACCATAAGATAGTTCGTCTGAGAATAAATCCCCTGTAAAAGCCGTAATGATAAGTTATAATTATCAGGCACCATCGATCCACTAGATATATCTATCATAGCTGGCCTGCTCGCCAGAACCGGTCTTTCTAAACTCAGTCTGATGATCCGCCCTCATAAACCGCTCAATGCGTGTAACCATGTATAAAAACTGTATCCAGCAAGAATGCATGCATGGCGGCATTGAATGCCTCGATCACCACCGATGTCGCTCAGACTTTTACCCTGTTTACAAGGCCACTCGGAATTCTTGAACGTTTTGGGAACGACGCTAGTTGTTACAGAACGTAGAATCTCCTGCCCAACGTTGGGTTGAAGGAATTCTAGCTCGTGGCCAATGTCGGCTGTAATGCAAAGACTTTCGAAGCATGTGACTTTTCCCAATAGTGTCAATATCAATTTAAAGAGTAAACATGCAAATTTGTTCGCCAATCATGTTGACTGTAGAATAATTTTTTATAGCTACCGGGTTATACATTGTATACATTTTCGTGCAGGTCGCGTAAGTGGGGGACTTTAATTAACACGACGTCGCGCATACTTTCACATCAGATTCCATGCACATCGCATTTTGTCATATTGCTGAAATGTTCGCCATTTGTAAAGGAATAACGTTTCATACGATTTCTCACCCACTTGTGTTGATATCCGCCATATGAATGCAAAAAACTCGATATTCCACACGCAAATATGAACTTCCCGGCTCGCGTGATTGTTATCTAATAATGTGGGTGACATTATTAAAATGGTATTATTTTTCAGTGTTTTTAAGATAATGATACGGTAGTTACTACGGAAATGTGGTTTTGAGAATTTTCCAACGGTTAGATTATCGTCGATTTCAGTATGGGTTTAACTCACACAGCGCTTTAACAGCTTCACCGACCTTTTACTATCGATATTAATTAAATTCTATTGCAATTTCATGAAACTTGAACCAGACCGACAGATTTCTAGTAATTTTCCACCTGACACTTATTTATAACCTAATCAATTTTGAAATAGAATAGAAATAATATTTCAGTCGAAAGATTTCGCACCCGTATAAATATAGCGGGATTCATGATCAGATGTGACTACGATCGCTACCACTACCACAATTCCAATTCCACGCGTGTTCTCAATTTTATCTGGTTTATCTCGGATGAATATTTGCCGATTGCAGCAAAATACTTTTTTGTCTCGAAACGATTACTATGAGGCAAAAACTGTGAACGTAAAAAGACTAAATTACATGTCGCGAATATTGTTTATGGATATAGTGGTAGAAGTAGTCGTAGCCAAATCTGAATCTCCGTAACATCGATCCTAATTACTAAACCATACGAAATAGCACCATTGCATATACAGATAGAAGACTGAGGTGTATTTAGAAAGTTATTATATAATTAGCAATTGAGCCTGCATAACTTCGAGCCAGGCCTTCTGCTCTGGTGGGTGATGGAACCCATAACTGCCAACGCCTTCTGAAAAATGGAGCCCAAAACTGCCAAGGGCTTTTGGGGGTCATGTGGTCCGTAACTGTTAATTAAGCATTCTGGGATATGAATCTTGACCATAAATGGCAATAGCTCCATACTTGTCAAGGTCTACTGGGAGATCGTGCCCGGTGATAACTGGCAAGAGTTTTTTTTTGGGGGGGGATGAGGGCCATAAACGTCAAGGGCCTCCTGATTTTGGATGTAGCTAATTTACAGCGTTCGTTACTGCTGTCAATTATTTTAATTTGCAGTACTTTTCTAAATTTTAGGACTCTATCTGCCTGCCAATGCTTACCACAGATTCGGGTTTTGCGCACGGCAGCGATGTTGAACAACGTGGCCGAAGCCTTACTCGGATTCTAGCATCACGGTCGGAAACAAAATCTCAGTACTTCACGCCAGACAGCAAACGCATCACGTTGAACGTCAGTGGTGTCCGTTTCCAAACGTACGAAGATACGTTGAACAACTTCCCAGAAACTCTGCTTGGCTGCCCGGAGAAACGCGACCAATTTTATAACTATCATACCCAGGAGTTCGTATTCGCGCGAAGTAAATGGGCCTTCGACTCAATCTTGTTTTATTATCAGAGCCAGGGAATCTTATCCCGCCCCGACACTGTTACCGTGAAAGAGTTTGATGAGGAGTTACAGTTCTATGAAATTCCGAACCCAGATCCAATTGCGACAATGTTGCGGACAAGCAAAGATATTGAGGGAATTACCGTCGATTTAAACGACAACACTTTAAGGGCGAGGATCTGGCGTGTTCTGGAGTACCCACACAGCTCATGGCTGGGTCAGCTGATCGCTATTTGCTCGATAGTCGTCATCGTATTTTCAATTGTAATTTTTTGCCTGGAGACTGTACAAATGATACGCAATGATGAAGATGGTAGTCTGTGGTTCACTTTCGAGACGATTTCCGTCGTGTGGTTCATGGCTGAGTACATATGCAGGATATACTCAGCCCCAGTGCGTCGCAAATTCGTCTTCTCCAGCATGGGTATGGTGGATCTTCTTTCTATCTTACCTTACCTAATAACCGTGCCTTTTAAGAATGGACTCGATGACGTCAGATCGTTTGTTGTCATGCGTGCGCTCAGGTTATTTCGCGTACTGCGTGTGTTTAAGCTATCACGATACAGCGTGGGTTTCAAAGTTCTCTTGATGACTATCGTGGACAGTTTGGAGCAAATGCGCACGATCGTTTTTTGCGCTATCATCGCCGTTGTTATCTATGGTAGCGTCATCTTCCTCGTCGAAGGTCCAACAGACACTTTCAGTAGCATCCCAGAATCCGCATGGTGGGCGGTGCAGACAATGAGTAGTGTCGGTTACGGTGATATCGTGCCTGTGACGCTAACTGGACGGTTAGTGGGCGCAATGTGTGCTCTCAGCGGTATCCTTCTCTTTTGCCTCCCTACACCGATTTTGGTATCAAACTTTCTGAAACATTATACGAGAGCATTCTTCAGTTCCCCCGACAGTCTGAGCGAAAAACAAAAACGGCTCGTTGAAAATATGAAGAAGATCTATTTGTCATCAAACAGATAGGAGGAATTCCATTGTTCTATAATAGGGACCTTAAGATTTCACGACGCGGCTGCTGACGACGCGGCCGTCAAAACAAAGAGAATATCAGCGAAAAGAAAA
>JAOTOK010025082.1:0-24172 GCA_025770025.1 Virgularia gustaviana
TGCATTCACATATGGAATTTGACTCGTGGGATTTAACATGTGAGTTTGGAACGTGTGAGTTCATTTCGCATGAAATCCTATGTGTATGTTTAATCTACAGAGAAGGTGAACCTGTAGTTGTGAGCGAGCAGCTCGATAAATACAAACAATGTATGGCATTGGTGATGTAAAAAGGCCCGATCATCGACATTTCTATCTTTAGGCAACATTGTGTAAATAATACGAATAGGGACTTTAAGTTAAAGATTCAGTTACGACAACGCATCGGCCGACAACGATTAACTAACAACGCACTTGTATGTTTCTTTATATGTTTCAAAATCTTAGTGGTTACAGTCCTTCAGGCCACTTTGAGCGCGTTCTACATGTATGAAGTGACGCCTTCCCAGGAAAAACGCACGTTGAAATGCGCTCCCAGTGGCCGGCGTTCTAAACACGGCAAGGGTACAGTATAACTCTCCTGGCGTATTTCATTATTTATTTACTTTCTTCGGGGGCAATTGGCCTGTTGTTTTGAACTTTGAAGGACGCGTCCGTCGTTGACGTATACCTGTCGTATATCTTTATTAAAGTCCCTAGTTATTTGGTTATGAGGAAACTTGACCGTTCAGCTAAACACAGGCGCTCGTTTTGCATCCTAATCGTGACGTAGACGTCGATTTCCTCTGGGCAAAGAACCTTTTTGACCGAATATTTTACTGCGAAATCTGACAGAGAAATCGCCTAGCAGAAATTATATCTACGTTTTGCGTCAAGTGCTAAGTAAACGAGAAAATTTCACATCGCGTATTGTTACGATTAGCCTAAATTGAAATTGGATTTTCTCCATTGTGTGGGATGACTGTATCGATATGACTGGTTCGATTCAGTCGTGGGTATTATGACGTAGACTGTGTGTGTTTGTTGTATAATAGACTGTTGCTGCGCAACTATTAATATTAAATACGTGAACAAGCAACTGTAGCCTGTGTTGATCAATAAATTGACGAGTAAATCCTCTAAATATGTTACGTACCCACGCAAAATGGAAATTTTCGAAAGTTAAGATCATTACAGTAAACATACGATCTGAAGTCCCCCTCCCTACCTTTTCTTAATTTTAGCGCCTTTTTGGGCGAGACGGATACTGCACCTCCTTTTCCGCCACTCTCTGGTAATAATCTTAATTACGAGACCTAACAACGTCGTTAAGTAGTCGACTGCTTGCGCAAACTATTATGGGAGGAGTTGGTTAGGGTTGGCTTCCCCAACAGCAGGGCTTCATCGTGGAGTGGACATGCGTAGATGAGGCCTTACCACACCTTTCATATGCGCGGTTGGGGCTATTAGGGTCTGAGAAAGAATTTCGATAAGCACTGTAGTGTAAGGTTCCATTTTCCAAAAAGTTTTGAGCTTCAGAATTATGTTAATCCGAGGAAGAATGGCAGATACGTTGATGGAGAGTTGTTCGTCCCCTAATAGTACCCCCTAATATGACGCAAGATATAACATGCTGTGAGCTGACCTGTGTATTTTATCATGAAACAAATAATAACAATACGATTACTATACGTATAAAATACATTTATATAGAAAACTTTTCAAAGTTAGTTTACAAATGACATATTCTCCTACGACAGTAAAGCATAAGTTTTCAACTACTACTCCACCTTTTTCTCCTATGCTGGCTAATTACATTACGACCATATCTTATTGAATACATATAATTATGAGCAACTAGAAATAAACGTGAATTCAGGAAAAATATGTTAACAACAAATGCATCAGGGTACAGGCAACACAGATCTTCAGGGTAACAGATCACAGGCCTAATTTTTGGCCTGGACCACATCTGAATGCAATGATAACGTACCAGTGAAATACTAGCACGCTTTATTACCATCTCAGCACCAGTATCCTTGGCTGCTGATGGTATACTTCGGTCCCGTTACACACCATGAAATCGCAGAAGCCACAGCACAATGCGCTCGAAACAAGCTTAACGCAAGGATACACTATATTAGGCTGTTAGTTCGTTAAGTTTTTACAGCCTCGTAGATAATAGTTGCGGAACGGTAACGAGTTGTGATAACAACTTACTGCAACTGGCTAACAAGTCTCAGACAAGGTTTGCAACTTGTGCGATTCTTGGCGTGTGGGTTATAATGCAGTTACATTGAAGTAATTGACCATGGATTTCTCATGCCATGCCGTTTGATGACCCTCAACACATTAGTTCAAATTCACGTTTAACACACTAAAACTATAGTTCTTGCTATTTATATTCTTTAAAAGATTATTTTCATCGATATTCCGTTTAATTATTTTTAAATATTTCGTACAGGATAGTTGCAAAAGTGTGTGGCTAATAATTTCCAAGTTGATGTACAGGAATTCCTTAAAGTTTTGGTAAAGAAACTGTATAATTATGCGTTCAGTATTTTGTTCGCAACTTTACAGTTTCCGTAGCTTGACACTTCAGCTCATCACTATTACATTTCCACCACTGAGGACTGATCTCTGTTATTAACCAAATACATACGTACATTGTACGCCAAGTAATGAGTCTACCGTCTGAGGTTCATTGAGTACAAAATACCTCAAAACAATTCACCCCTAACGGCAGCAGGCAAGTGACATACCCCGGACTACCTACACACTACACATCGCTCTTTTCAACAGGATTGTACAGCCTTGAGGTGACCAGGTAAATCAATATTGATGTGGTGCCTGTTCACTTGCAGTCAATGTTGCTCACGTTTGTTGATTTTCGTAAAACAGACATGAAAAGGCTATCGGATCATCAGGTATGAACAACGTGTTGCGCCATGCTTGAAAAATAAATACTGTTGGTTTAACTACCTTGTTCAGACATGGTATCAATGTTGTTCAGAGGTTGTTGAGGAAAATAATATATTTCTGCGCGATAGTAACATCTTTTCTTTAACCAAACACGAGTAGAACCCCTTTGAAGTACACCCACAATACTTGAGGTTGTCTTTTATATCGAAGTATGTCACGGTACCATTAACCACAAGGGGCGCGACGTGTCTCGTCATTAACATCAGTGTCAACAATTAATCGTGCAAAGACCTGGTTGCGCATATCTTCCCCATTTCTCAGTACACGCTTAGACATAGTGTACATGTATTACTCCATGTACATCATGAAATTGATCAAATGCATGACTGAAGCCCGTTCTCCTAGGTACGGGCAGTCCGCGGTGGGTGCTTTTGCTGCAGTGGGAAGACCGCGCCCCAGATCCACAGAAGTCTACATTATTACAGTATATACTACAACATTACATCTATCGTTAAAAAGCTAAAATCACCATGGAGCGTTATAGCGAGTCTCGTCAGGCTGTACACAGTCAGATAATGGTACAGAAAGCGAGAAACACCTACGTTTCCTCATGTTTTATACTTTGTTCGGTAATCCTCCGCGCATAAGGGCCGTTTTCCACTACCACCGTAACGTAGCGAAACGTAGCGTATTTCATTGTTTCACAAGCACCAGAGCAAGACTAATGACTTTCACACAAAAGAAATCGCTACGATACGGTACGGTACGATACGGCTGAAGTGGAAAACGGGCTTAAGCAAGACCCAAACCGATCGCGTATCCATAGAACACGTGGTATGGTGTATCGAGCTTATTTGGGCATTCCATAGCCATTTCGAATATACTTAAAAACCTAGAAGCAGTTCTTGTCTTTGCTTCATGAATTATTAACGAGTTTGAGAAACCCCAGGGTAATTTCACTTCATAACACCAAAGCTTTTAAATCATGACGCTAAATATGCTGAAAATCTCCAAAGTCCTTTCTCCGAAGTTGGGCAAGAATGACATCAATCAAACCAGAACTCCAAAGTTAAACTTATAATTCCACAACGGTTTTCGATTTCTTTCATGGTTTAAACTCTCCTGGATTCCATGCATTGGCACCGACATCATTTTTATACAAAAACAAATAATAGTCATAAAAGCTGAAAAGAGAACCTGGATAAAACGATATGACCGAAAACGTCCAACGAGACCTCGCTAAAAACGCTCGCAAGTAAATATATAGCTGAACAATAATATTACAAGTTTAAATACGAACAGTTAAAATAGCATAGCCACACCCGGTTACAGGGCTATTCCAATATGTTATAAATATGTTTGTAACGTGCTGTTTAGTACAAAACGAACTAAATATTATGTGCTAAATAATATAATCTTCGGATAATACCTCGGCTTTATTTGCACCAGTGTCTTCGTGAGCTTTCTATGACACTCATACGGAACAAAATCCGAACAAATCCTCGTAACACTGTTTCTTCATCAGATTACGAAAATGTATAGGCCAACAAAAGCTGTACTAAAACCTCGGTGATTTTAAACAGAGGGGAGTCGACAAGAGGAAGTCCTCTTGGACCCACGCGGGGAAATCCAAACGCGAGTAAACATTCCCGCGTGACATCCATGTTCACCACGCGAGCTCCCGAGGTGAGATGTGAAAAACCACGCCGTATTGTAGAGGCGTTCAAAGTCAGCCTAGCCGAGTATACCAACCTAAGCTTGCCCAAAAAGTGCTGGTTAACGTCGTTATAGGTAAACACTAGGACGTTGTTGCTCCTGGTTGTTCATCGAGGGACCTGCCTCCGATCCGCCTTCTTCGGCGATCGTGAGCGCGTCTGGGTGGGTCTGACGCCAATATTGTTGCAGGTAGTCACCCAGATGTTCACAGGCGTCCTCGAGTTGGTTCTCGTCCAGAACCAAATCAAACAACTCCTGGAAACACAAGAAACTCACATTGAAAAATACGCGCTTAACAAGGACAAAGCCTAAACCACAAATATCTAATGATTCCCCCCATAATCTGATATCAACTTGGTCAACATACATCCTGACACTGGGCAAGTTTCTCCGCGGTCACCAACTGTACATTGAGATGTCTTGTCTGTGACTTTCCACGGGTTTTAATAAGACGTTGAAGAACCTGAAAAGAATAGAAAACATAATATAGAAAATTGATTATTAAGATTACTTTGGCCCAACAAAAAATACTAAAATATAGATCTGGTCAAGGGACATTCACCTTCGCTGATGTGATTTTCAAGTAGATCAGGATTGGCGCTAAAGTCGTCTTCAAAAGTTGCGTTGGATGGTTTATCGTATCACATTCAAGCACGATCAGATTAAGACTTTTAGCTAGTTCGAAAATATGGTCAATTTCTTGTTGGACCTCACCTGGAAGAAAGGAATAAAATTAGCAACATCAAATCACGGTCAATAGACTACTAGATGGTCTAAAATCTTAATAGGACCATTATGTTATTGTCTAGGTTTGTATAAGTTTGTGCACTTTCCTCATCACGAGAAACCGACCTTGTTCTTGGCCCCATCAGCCCGTGAGATTGGACAATATAGACACGTTCGAGATCGTAATTGGCTAACCGCGGCTAAATACAATAGGCACGTGATAACGAAAGTGCTCAAACTTGCATAAACCTAACTCAACATAGATAATAAATTCTACTGATTTTTTACAGTGTTGATCATTACATGAAGTACTTACTGAGCATCTGTTTACTGTTGGTCTTCTCCATCAGAGGCTTGTTCTTGTTGTTTGAGTTCAACGATGATCGTTTACTAGCAATATCAGTATTACAACGGTGGAAAATTATCCTAAAAGAGAAAAATCTGTATGAAATAGGTGATTACAAATACCCATATGTGCTGCTTTTATCATCTCATAAGAGAAAGAACTGTCATGGCGGTGCTGACTTAAAATTTCAGATGAATCTGATGCATAGTCTTTGAGTAATGACCTTTGTAGATATTTGCAATTTTTGGTGATCATTTTATATTCGTATAGACAGACCAGCCAGTGCGTAGGCGCGTTACCAAGCACGCATTTAAGACAACGGTAATGCGTATTTAATAGGTTTCGTGACGTAGGCGGCACACAGGCCAGCTCAAAACACTTAACCAAAAAGATATTACGTAAACAAGGAACAAAAATAAACATTTAAAACAAAGTAATAAACCTGACTACAAAACTAAATCAAACTAAAATCATATCTTCATATCACAAGCTATATTGTGGTACAATACAAGTACATTATACATACCTTCCCTCAAATCTGTGCTTCACGTAATCCACCAGAGCTTTTTGCATCATATCTGTGACTTCGTAGGTCTTCATTGAAGGACCAATAAAGATGATGGGCCTCATAACTGGCACCACATCGTACGGGGGAACTTGTTCTGACTAAAACCAGTATGCAGAATAATTATATTAATAATTATGAGTTGATGGTTCATGAAATTCTACTGATCTCCAAACACAAACCGTGTAATAACGTTCAGGTTAGCTCTACACACTAAAACTATTCCGGCGTCTAGCACTAAAAGATGTTTTTGACTTACCTTTTTAAAGAAAGCCTTTTTCTTTCCCTGAGCTTGAGAGGGCAAATTTCCAGAGCTTGATCTCTGAACAGAAGGCATGCGGCTACCACCAGGGCTGGTCGGGCTGGTCGGGCTGGTGGGTGTTGGCGGGCTTTCTTCCTCGTAGTCAATGCCATTTTCACCTTCGTCTGAAGAAAAGAACAAGAGAAGAAAATCATCTTGTGGTGTTTTCCATTTTTATCCGTCTCTACAATAATGTCAGTATACGTCGGTCCCTGTTTATATGGGTATTCTGGGCACTCCGACACGGATTTCCTAGACTGGTGTGTAAGACCTTGTAGGATCTTGTAGGATCTTATACAAGATCCTATAGGATCCTATAAGATCCTGTTTGGTTTAGGATTTTGACATGATCCTAAGTAAAACAAAACTTGAAACAGGATCTTATAAGATCCTATAATAGAACTCTATAGGATCTTGTACAGGATCCCACAAGATCCCACAAGATCCTACAAGATCCTACATACTAGGATTCTACAGGATCTTGTAGGATCCTACAGGCATTCAGCGGGCTTGTTAAGCCCCAGCGCCGCACGCCACCCCCTGTCAGATGAGTATATTGGTCTGCATCCCGAGTGAGCTTCTGAAGCCTCGTTAACTCAACAACGGCTTACAAAAAGAATTTAATTAGAGGATATTTTACGATTGTTTCGGGGGGGTGTAATTAACTTGAAATCTCCCTTAAAGTTTGGCGATATAGTTAATTATTAAAAAACATAACCTTAAAAAACATCACGTTTGCGGAAAACAGTTGCCTTAATAAGATAGAATGAAGTGCGACGCCCACTTTCGTCAAAAAAAAACTTCTCTAGATTCCACAAACGCTAATGTTTCGTAGATATATAATTAATGCTTGTTTACTGTGGTTCGGTTTCGGCAAACGGCAGGGCGACACGAACTATAGAGTTTCGTAAAAATATCATGTTAACGATGTGGTGTAGACCTTTCGCGACTTTACTTTACTTCCAATAGGTCTCATATCTTTCACTGCCTACACAAGCACCACAGCTAAATTATGGATTCTCTTCGAAACTACTATGTTTAAAAATGCACGAGCTGAACCTTGTACAAGGGTGATTTTTTTCCAAAAAAAATTCGGGTTGTCGCCGGAGCGACACGCGACTGCCGCTGGAATATCATCTTTCGTAAACCAAACAGCTTATGGTAACATTTCAAAGACGCACCGAACTACGAGATGCTACAATTAAACCAAACAACACGACCTCGGTTAACCAAGATTCAAATATATGTGGTCGCGGCAACTACATTTTTATCTAAACGCATGATGTTAGTTATTTGTTTGTCAAGCCTTTCCGTTTGTTTATTGAGATCGACATATAAGAGAAACGCGCACTGCATGTGTGTATATTACGCAAGAAAATATATATTATAAGAAATAGATCATATTTGGCGTGCTCAATAAAGTTGTTATAGGGAAGAGAACGTTGATGGCGGCGAGAACGTAGAACTAGCCTACCGTATGTATTCTCATATATTTCGACCGGAGTTCCCGAAATATAACCCTGGGTTAAAAATCAATCAACTTTTAAATAACAAGTCATCTGGAGGCTAGCTGGGGCGTCAAAATGCTCCCCATTTTCCTTCGTTGGTAGGGAGCCCTTCTTTCTCCCTTTTACGAAAAGCTCCCTACAAACGAAGGACAATGCTTGCAGTCTATTGTAAACAACACGGATACGTTGTAAGCCTGTCGCTTATGGGACCAGCATTATCATTTTCTCGCTAAAATTGAGGTTCCCGTGTTCTTCGTCCCCGTCGTCGTTCAAGGTCCCTTCTGAGCGAGATAGGCAATAGCTATGTAATGGCAACAACCAATATTTGTTTTGCCATTGTACAAGCCAAGTATCGAGTACAAGTAGCCACAACTCCATTATCGGCTCCTCGCTATGCGAGATGCGTGCGCAAGCCTTGTTCTAGAACTGTTAACAATTTAAAAATAGAACTTACAAGACATGCCACCTGGAGAACCCGGGGTGTTATCCCCGGTTTGCATGCCGGCTCCACTGCCCCTGAAACAGACGGAAAAAAGCCTTGTTACAACTTGATAAAAGCTTGCGCCAAGCTTGTTCCAAACACATTCTGCTGGGGCGTGTGAGAGGGCGTACACCTTTTTCTCAGAATAAATTTTTAACAGTTATAATATTATATTATTAATTTAGTTAAAGAATTATTCTAATACATCATAAATGAACACACTCATACCTCGAATATCCTCCTTTACTACCGCCTTTTCCGGACATGGAGCTAAGCATCCGTATTGACTCTAATTTGCTTGGACTAAAAATCAAACAAATATAATGTAGATAGCCCCTGTGGACTAAAAGCAGCAATTGAGATAATAGTGTAAATTATCGCGTCTACACACTACAAAAAAATTCTGATATTTTTCTTGAATATGTTTTAGTATCTGCAAAGATGGGCGTGCTTTCTATGGAGGATTCACAAATCACAATACGATGCTGGGTAATATTTTTCGTAACAGGAAACGGTATGGAAGGCAAGGCAAGTGAACTAGATTCGCAGGTAAGCGGAGCGGCAGGATCCAAGACTTAAGCCCGTTTTCCACTTCAGCCGTACCGTACCGTACCGTACCGTACCGTACCATACCGTACCATAGCAATTTCTTTTGTGTGAAAGTCATTAGTCTTGTTCTAATGCTCATAAAACGATGAAATACGGTACGTTTCGCTACGATACGGTTGAAGTGGAAGTTAGACAACAGGATTCGGAATACACCTTTCGCGGAACTAACAGAGCGTGTTATTTTAATGCAGTTGCGGTTTTAAAACGCGTAATCATCTATTATTATATGACTGTCTAATTTCCTACAATCTGATTGGTTAAAAGGCGGTCCGTAAACAGCCGTATTGCCCCCAATTGTCTTCGGTCCGGTTTTGTACTTTTCAGTCTTTTGAAAAAGAAGTTCAATAAATAGCAGAAATGCATGTTCTTTTCAAACCAATGACTTAAGGCGTCAATTGGCTTGTGACAACAACTTATTGACATCTCTTGTTCGGTCTGTACAGTGAAATATTGGACTTTGCTTGGACGGTCCGATATTTCACCGTACAGACCTCACGCTCAGTCAATAAGCCTTTACAATCGTTTACAGTAAAGTTACTGTTAACGACGACACTGGTCTGCTACGTCTGTTAAATATTCAATGTCCTTTTATTAGTCACGATAAATGCATCTATGCATTCCTTGCGTCTACACAGGCCTACTCAATTTATCTGAGCTTAGATAAGGTCTAACCAACAACTTCAGGTTCCGTCTGAAAAACACACTTGGCTTGCACAGAGATACACCATATTGGTCATTTACACTTTACGATTGCTGAAGTAGACAACTCGAAAACAAGATACTTAAATAGATCGGTAAAACCAAATAATATAGAAGGAAAAAATACCACGGAAAAGCAAAGCAAACTTTAAAATATAAAAAGTTATGGTAAACACAACATAGAGTAAAAACATAAGGTGTCGAGTTCAGTTAAGGGGGCAATCGCCGCAAATTGAGCACTGAATATTGGTGTACATTGTCATCTCTGTACCTGGGAATAAAACCGATCACCCCATCTTCCTTGACAACCCGTCCTATCCACCAATCCTCATTGAATTTCTGAAACATTCAAGAATTTTAACAAATTTCTAGTAACTGCACACATCGTTTTAGATTAAAAATTATAAAAATTGCTGGAAAAACAGGATGTACCAAGAACATAAATTAGTCACAATATAAATACTATAAATATTATTAAAGTCCCTTTTTTGACTAGGAAAATATTTCTTTGAAACACAATAATATTCTCTAAAAAGGCGCTCAAAAAACTTAACCCTGACCTAGGAATTAATGACTATGCATCATATTTGCTTATCAGTTGGTTGGTGGATTAGTGGGTGGATGTTTGTTTGGCAAACTGAATATATTAGGAAATCTGTTGTACAGACATACAAGCAGCACTTGCTGTTTTACTGTGTTAACAAAGGATGAGCCAATAATGAGTAACTTTTGGACAGCTTAGATATCAGCTAATCTCATTAACACCTATCAGCTTGCCCACTCTGCATCCCCCAGCTACGATTCTTTCTCATCATTTGAATTGCAAATTATCCTTTACATTTGGTATTTTGCATTGAGAATCTGACAATAACTTTTGTCTTTGAGGGGAAAATGGGTGGCCACCAAGAAAATAAGTTCCTAGGACTCCATTGGATAAATAAATTAAAGTGGGTTGTCTCTATTCCACACAAAACTACATACAGTACCTCTTTTACATGCAGGTACTCCTTAATATCAAATGATATTGCTGCATTTGGGACTGGACACTCTGTTTCTTCTGCTGCATCATACCTTACATTTGTTCGTACCGCAAATGCCACAGGCTTTAACTGCAAACAAAAAGACAATTATTTTATCAAACAGTCCATTATTTTCAGATACCTGCAGATAAATTGGCCAGTATTCAGGGCCTGCAGAGGTTTCTCCTGGAAATTACCTTGTCTGGTTTTAGGCAGAATGAAAAAATATATGTGACTGGTTCAGGTTACTTGCCATCATGCACAGGCAAATGTCTAAGATTTCTGCTGCCAAAGGCAGCGGGGAAAGCGCAAAGGCCCCCATAAAATCTAGGTGATGGCACACTCCTCCCTCAATATCAGGAACTACTTTCCTGACGAGTTAACAGTGCTGCATAATATTTGTACAATATTAAGAGTTGCAAGAAAAACACTATAAAAATACAAACCTTAGCTGCAGCAAGTGAGCTTGACCCTCGATGACCCAAGTCCCTTCTTGTCAGTTCCCTATCTTCATCTAGACTGCTGGAGTCTGATACATGGTTTGTATGTGACTCAGAATCCTTTGAGAGTTAAACACAGATAACTTTAGAATTACCACATAAATAATAATCTAATCAGGGTAACATTATTCAATTCCCAAACTATTAACAAGCCTTTAGTAATTCTAGAAGAAACATTTGTCTATAACTTATAATTTTAATCATCTGTGGCTAAATGATTACAATGGTTTAGTGAGCCATTATCGTTTGAAAGCAATCAAATCTTTTTTTAAAGCATTTTATATATTTCTAGAAGAAAACAATCAAACCTTCCAATTTTTACTACAATTTCACTAAATCCTAGTGTGTAATGTAGTCACAATGCCAAGTGAAACAACTTTAACTGGACTGCTTGTTAAAGCTCCAGGAGTCAAATGGTTAACCAAGAACTGACAGTTGACTCTTCCACTTGAGTGTCGACACTCGACCAAAAAAGGCAACCTGTTTCTTAGCGCTATAGCCAAAAACAGTATATCACGAGGAGGAAGGTAATGCAAACAAGAAGGGCCTTCCAATCTTAATGCACAGCTGCCATTCGAATTGGGAGAAATCAAAAGGCTAAACATTCAGATTAGATTAACAGCTGATGTTTTACATCAGTATTGTTAAAAAAATAAAAAAGCAAAAACAGATCAGAGTTACGCAATACATTAGCTACAGTAAGTTAACCAAAATCTAATAAAAGTAGATGGGGCAGTACTGCAGGTAATAAGTGATAAATACATATCTGCAACGAATCATGAAAAATGAACACTCTTCTGACAAACAAAAGAGCTAGGTACAGAAGCATCTACTGTATTTACCTCAGATTACTGATTACCTTTTCAAAATTCAATAATTAAAGAAACTGAACATTGACTTAATTCCCAATCAACACCAGCTTTTGTTATTTTGTCAGTAATGTTTAAGATTAGCGCAATATCAATGTACCAAATGTTCTAACAATTCATCAATATAAATACAAATGTGCAATTATCTGGTTAACAACATAGAATACATAAACAGGAACCAGATGCTGCCATTTCAGTTTCAGAAGACATGTAAACAACAGTTGCTTTATTCACAGTAATTTCAGGTTATATGAATCAGAACACTCTTCTGTAATTTATATCTTAATAATTGTAAAATACAAACAACTTCTGTGGAAATTTAGCTGATCATGCAGTGTCTCAAAAAAAAGATGTACTGTAGATTTATAATATTACCCCATGAGGGGAAGAAGAATCCATTCGGTTGGTCTTAAACAAACAAACAATTAACAAGCAGTGCTCTTGTTTAAATGACCAAAAGCCTCTTTTAAAATAAGTAATTTTAACATCTATTGTTTGAAAAATTACACTGTTACTTATATAAGTATATTATTTCAAAACCTACTTAAAATACCAGAATAGCTGGAATGGCATACAGCAAAAAATATACTGAGTGTGTAGTACATATAAGAATCAGATCACAGTGCAATCTTACCATTATAATTGTCTCTTATTGCTCCATTTAACAAACAATGGTTTCCCGACTAGGAAGCACAATGTCAATAGCAATTACCAAAATTCAACCTCAAAAGGTTTATGTCCAGCTGGAACGAAGTGCTTGTGAATATTCCCAGAACAACTGAATTCCCACAACTAAAATTGTCAGGAGAACTGCTTCATTGCAAACCAAATTCTTTTAAAGAGTTTTTAATAAATATGGATTGAAGAAGAGGTTTATTTCATCTCACATCTATACACAACTTTGCAATTGATTAAACCAACTGTCAACAAAGTTATGATAGCAAATGTTTTGGGCTAGTCAAAGACACCCAATGATTGGACAATGCAATATAAACACTCACTTGTTAATTTTCAAAACACTGTGTGGGCATTCATAAACAATGGTCCAGGGTAACCAGCCTTATCACTGCTGAGCACAGATACAAATCTACTCTTAGCACAAGGGTGGAAACAATGTCCATGTAAAAAGCTTACACTGATAGACACAACTGTTTTTGTCTAATGTGTGCATTGTAATACAGAGTCATTTAAACAGAACCAATTAAATATTTATAAAATTGTGGCCACCCGAAAGCCACCTTGAATAAACAGAATTACAATGAACTGCCTCTGCCAAGTTCTGTTATACAATATTTACAAAATTAAAAAGTACTACACAAATTACATTCTTTTTGGCATATCACACAAATAATAGAACCACATAACACTACTGGACTTAACTAGCATTTTCCTTATGCTACTTAGAACAGCTATGTTTAGACTCTATGGTTTCCTTTGAGGAAAGCCAAGCAACTATATTCATTAATATTTATAACATTTTGCCACAAGCAAGACTCCAAACATTCATCAATGACAAGACAAATCCATGAGGCATAATTTATCAGTCCAGTTCATTAATTCCATAATTTCAAGCCTAAAGTATTACAAAAAGCTATGTCTGAACTGGGAAATGCATCAGCATCACTAAGATGTAGCAAAAACATTTCATATGGAACTATTCAATAAACAAAATCCAAAAGCAAACAAAAATACTTTCATTGTATAAATCACTAGTACTTAGGAAACTTTACAGTATTTCAATTTTTATGACAATTTTCCATGTGGCTAACATATAATTATAATTCAGTAAAACAACATATTTTGATAATATTAGTAGTGAGATAAGAATCTAGTTCATAAGACTAGTCAAAATACAAAAGACTAACAGTATATCAATAGAGAAATTTTAACATCAAAATTTATAATACATACTAGAAACAATGGGTTTATGGTTTCAATTTTATATGTATACAGTACATGTTCTGAGATTGTAAATGCATTTGAATTTTTTTTTTCTCTTCGATTGTAATTGTGATAATAAAATGTTATAAAGCTTGAAAAAACAATTTAAAATAGTATAACCTACAAATTGCTTGCTTACTACTTAACTTGTTGATAAAATGCCTCTGGATAACAGAAGAGAGGTCCTGTGATGTAGCATAAAGAAGCTGAATAATAGCTGCAGCCATGCAATTAGGTTTATAAAATTCATTATAATTTTGTAATTTTTACCCATATTGAAAGTGTTATTACCAATTTTCCAATTTCATAATTATGGCTTCATAATTAATAATCAGTAAGATTTATCAATAATGAATAATCATGCAGTACTTGATAGTCAAATGGCTAATAATTAAATGTGAATACACTATCATTTTGGCCTAAGGCAAGATTGGGTCTTCCACATATTTATAATCAGATAAGGTACAGTCCCTTCTGTGATGTATATTTTACTGTTTATTTACAAATATGAGTATTGTGTCTTCTTTTCTATGAATGTTTTCTACTCAAAGGATTATTGTGTCCAGAGAATGACAAGATAGTATAGACCTGGTAATTTTAAAAATAATAAAAATTATAAATACTTTATGCATAATGCAGCATTTATATTTTTAACCTCATTGAACCCCCAGGGTGATCATTTTAAGCACTGTGATTGTTTCTATATAATATTTGCAACCTTTGTTCGCTCATCAAAGTTAACATCACTCAGCTCAAATGGAGCACTGTGAAATGTAAAATATCATCTAACATATAGTTAGAAGGTTTTCTCAGACCAGAACCAGCATCCGAGGGTGACTAGTACATTAAAAATAACATGATCTCTACAATAAGGTATTTAGCGAACACTACACATGGTAGTAGCTAGTAAAAGATATTAGACAATTACAGCCTTTAATTTTCTGGAGCTGCTTTTACCAAGACTGAAAAAACACAATTATTTTCTCATGGTCAGTAATGGTTTTAATTAATAAAATTGGCAAACTCTCATGGTTCATGTCTGTGCTTTCCTGGTGGTTCTCAGCTTTACACCTTCTCAAACACCAACTCACTCTACTTAACGCCATATATTAGTATTGTGCCAATGCTACAGACAATCATAATACACATAACTATTAACAAATGTTAATATGCAGGTAAATCTTATACACCAACCATAGACACATATCAGTTATCAAAATCAGGGAATAGCATTCTCTAGTACAACATGTAAAAGATGATTGTGTACAACTGCAGTTGTATTAAAGTGGCTATGTCAAGCCAAATTAAATATGCACATAATATTGTCTAGGAGCTTAAAAAGATCATCAAAGATGACAAGCTCAACAAACTATTATGGTTAATTTAAATCAACTTCTCGTTTAGCCTAGCTAATATAGCTATTTCTTTGATAAATGAATCCAAAACAAGGCATTTAAGACATTATATTAGCCTTAAGTTTTCTTGAAATATGTTAATTTACAATTCAGTTACACCCAGACTTAATGAGCTGCAACAAAATCTATACTGATCACTACAGTAGAACTACTTACATTTACCAACTTCATCCAGTACATGTATTGGTTCTTCTTCATTAAAAAATATATTGGTACTGAAACAATTATTAATGATAACTAGCAGTTTAAAAGCCAAATACAGTATTGCTTTAGTCATAATTTACTTAGCATGGTCATTAAATATTAGTAGACATATTTAGCAAACCACAACATTATCAGTTATTTTTTATTTCACTCCAAATACTGTGGTCTGAGACCAAATGTTGAGTTATTTACTAATCATAACATATTTTGACACTAAATTAGCAATATTACAATATAAAAAAGAGGCCCAACTATATGTTTTATATATTAAGGATATTTTAATTGTGTCACATATTATGTCCATGGTATACTAATATGCATGGTAAACCCAAGACCTTGAGTCAATTTGATATATTATTATTGGAAATGATCTCATACTGTAGTTGTTACACATGGATACTCATTGGTATGCAACCAAGCTGAGTTATCAAGACCAAAAAGGTTACATTCTAGACATTGTAATATTAACAATACTACCATATTAGTAGTCTGATGCTTATACATTTTTTTATCATTTAATGATTGAACTTACTATATGGCAAAACATATTCAAAAATAGTAGTGAAACTTTTGTTGTCTAACTTGTCTTAGAAGGTTTTTGTTCATCATAACTGTCCACTATGTTTGCAAACAATAACAAAATAACAATCAGCTCTGTATTAATTTAATGTTAGCTAGTATATTTTAACTGTTATCTCTTTGCAACAATGCAGATATGTACATCAACTATTAGAAAGATTCTCTTAGATCTCTTAGAAAGACTTAGAGTTAGTACACATGGTCCAATAACTCAAAAACACCCAATGAATGTGGAATCCCATTAGAAATTATAAAAGACAAATCTGCCCCTTCCTAAAGAAAGAATATCTGTACACATGTTAACAGCGCTAGCCAAATAATGTATATACTAATTAGGGCAATACAGTACTTATGATATGCACATTATTGTTGCAGTCATGCATGAATTACATGACACAGTAGATTACCACACCTTGCTGATTAATCCCATATTATAGAGTATGGTTTTGTCAATGAGGTCTAGGTGACTACAGTATCCAGCAGATCTTTTAATTAAATTAACCACTTCCCCTGAGCCACTACAATCAAACATCAAGTCAATTATAACAGTTCAAACAGAGTCTGTAAAAATCTGAAGCACTTTGATTAGGATAAAATCACAACGAAACAACTCTTATAAAAACTTAACCCAGGAACACACATGGCATTCAACCAATGAAAGAAAAGAGTTACTGTATGGTAACATTTTCTATAACAGATTAGATGGAGACAATGCAGTTGTAGATTCAGATGGACAAAGGAAGTCCAACTGTTTCACAGTTGGTTATACCCCCTCAGTGTAAAATTCCATTGGAGTAACTCTCAAATTATGTGGACAATTTACATTGCAGACAAAAATCTAAATATTCCTGTTGAGTACGCTACCACTAACAATCAAGTTACATATTGACCAACAATTACACATGACTACTGAAACAATGGGATGTCATAATGAACCAATGTATTACTTGTGGTTTCAAATTAATTGGGTATGGTTCATATCTAAGCTGTTACTGGTTATATGTTTATACATAATGTATGTTCTTTAGTTTGGGGGTAAATGGGTAAATAGGATCTATTGAATGCAATAGTAACAGAAGTAAGTTGCATATGCTTGGCTGGTTGTTTATTTAATACAACAAATTTTATAATATACTGAATGCTGTTATGTTTTGTCCACTGTCCAGTTGATTCTATGAATTAGATTAGAATCCAGCACTTTTAGAACTATGTGTCAGATAAGAAACACTAGTACTACTCACAAATTATTACAGCTCATCATCGGTTAAAAAATTTAGCAATACCATTGCATCAACTACCACAATGAAATAAAAAGTCACTGCTTGATACCACAACAGGAACTCCTCACTGCTTTTAACTTTTGTAGAGAGGACAACATTTTATCAGCAAAAATTATTGCAATTCAATATTTATCAATTGATCATGATGGATCTGAGAAATTTATAATGACAGCTTATAGGAATTTGCTATATAACATATCATGACATATCACATTAAACAATGCTATGGAAACTAAATTGTCCATTTATAATTCCTGTGAGAATGAATGACATATCAAATGGTGTATTATAATAGTATTTAAATTTATCACTACTTTCAAGATATTTCAATGTTGTCTTACACTTTCTCAACAAGTTCCAGCACTTTGAAATCTGGCTGCTAACAGCAATGACAGTTGAAGGTCAGAATGTCAAGCATTCAGACTGTACTTCATTTCAATTACATAGGTCACTGCGAATTGTACATACACAGGAACCCAACATTACATTTTTATAAGACAGACACATAATCAGTTTAAACATAAAAAGTGGCTGTTTTCTATTGGTCCACCTAACAAAATATTCAGCACTATAACTGTATTATAATTTCAGTATAATATATTATATGGTATCCATAGATGCAAGCAAAAACACAATCTTCTAAAAGCATTTTTTTACTCATCATAAATGAATCAATAATCGCATTATTGTGGCAAATGGCTGATCACTGACCAAGCGACATTACACAAGGTCGCAATTCTTAACAAAACATACTACAAAGCAAAGTAAAACATCAGGCATTTAAAAATTCCAATATTGCCTGTTTAATTGTATAAGGCAAACCTTTTTATACAGGACAAAACAAAACTTGCATATTTTAAGTGTGTTTGAAATGGCCTAAAGAGAATATGGAAAGCCATTTGTAACTAGGAGATACATCTCACAAGGAGCATATATGTTACCATATGCTGTAAAAACCCTGCTGTGCCAAAATGCTTCATTGTAATATGGCCATTAAAGCACACATTTGATTGGAAACCATTGCCCAGAAGCCTTATGTTCTGTTTGCATAAGATAACATTTGGGCGTTAGGCAAACATTTAAATCCATGTTTAGTGGTAGTGTCAAATGTACAGTGAATTGTAATAGGAGAGCAGTTGGCTCAAAATAGAAACTATCTAATCTAGGAAAAGGAGCAATGAAGTCTGGGTTTTCCAACAATTGTTCAGGTTTCAACTAATATCTCTGACTAGAAATATTGAAACCAAAACGTTTGCCAACAAGGACAGTACTAGCAGCTGTGACGACATTTCAGTAGCTTCTTGTGCAACAATTGTAATAGCAGCACAATTCTTCACTAAGCAGTACAGTTCTTTGTAAGATACAGAGGCTGTTTGACTGCTAGGCAAACAGCAGTTCACGGCAGGCAATATTGTTTCAATATGCCCATGTTTAATATATCATATCGCCAAACATCCGTGCTTCATACAGTAGAAAGAAAGGGGTTTGTTTTGGTATTTGAAAAGTCTGCTGGCGCTTAAACTTTAGTGAAATACAATCGTATTAATTCTGCAAAAACTCCATTTACTGTCCACAGTACAAATATTATTGGGAACCCATTTAATTTCCAACTGCAAGACTACAGCTCTTGATAAATATTTAATAAACCGTTTCCACACGGCATACAAGACAGGCTGTTTCTTGCCCCCACTGTACATCTCTGTCTAGTAGCAATTACATTTGAAGAAAGTCAGGAAACATCGTGACTGACTCGTGCAAGCAACAGCTTCGGCCAGACATATTTACCAAAACATTCTCAAATTCTGTGAAAGTAAGGCCATCTTTTACAGACTCGACTCCAAACACAAAACCACCGATTGAAGGCCATCAAATACAACCGAAGATGACAACAGAGATCTTCGTCAGACATGTCGCCACAACCTGAATCAAGCTGGGTGAACACGATTTTGCGGTGCCCCATGCAAACGACATGTTGTGAATACGGTTTGTCTGTTCGCGAAATCTAAGCCTTGTACATCTCTTGAACTAGAACGATGGCTGGCTTTTGCGAAAAGGTAAAGTTTGCGGTACTACCTTTGTAATTATATTCAAATGGAACCAATTTCTGCCACAGAAAACATCTCATCGCCTCTAAATTTACCGGTGCTTTCGACAGCTCTGCAATGTCACTATTTCATAGGCCTGTGGACAACTGGAAGCTAGCTGTGGCAGAAATTGCTCCCCCTCAAAAAACGGTGTGTCGAATTTACACGCCAAAAACGCATAAAAGCTTCGAATGGCAGAAACATGATAGCTCTCATACATTCGCCAATTTAAATATCGCATTGAAAGTCATTCAAAACCACAACAACACACTGCCCGCCGGACGCGGTTGATACACGAGAAGGCCCACTCTGCTGCCATTCACTATCGTCTGACTGATCTGTTCAAAGCCCCGGCTAGGAAACTACACATAGCTACATTAAAACTACGCGAAAGCTGATGCGGTTTACCTTCGCTGGATCCGTCGACCCTGGTCTTGCTTTATATCGTTTTCTTTTGTTCCGGAATAAGCTCCAGCGCTATAGGACACAAAGAACAGTCATAGTTGAGAAACAGGCTTGCGCAAAACGCCAATAGGCCAAGATAGCGCGATCACAACGACATGGCATTGCGCGTGAGCAACTAAAATCGCCCGGACGACAAACGTTAGCAAAATGGTAACGGATGTGGTCGTGTATTTACCTCGTTCGAACCAGCAGAAGCGGTTGCTGTGTTGCTTTCGATCGCGTCCAGTTCTATTTCCTGAGCAACTCCTCCTTGTGCCATTTCGCGCGCCGCCATGTTCTTACTGCTGCACCAGTATTAGCAGCGCACATAACAACGACGACCCGAAATGTCGTGGAAATAACTTCAAACAATCAAAGAATAAAATATGATGAATGATGTCCAACGACACACAACTCCTCCACAAAAGCAGATGTATGCATGTTTAACAGGCCAACGTCACAGGTCTGACGTCATGGTGACCTGCTAAAGCTTCGCAAGCAACTTTGTAAGGCGATCCGTGATTGGTCGTCACCCGCTGAGACCAATCAACGCTCGAGGTTACTACATGCAAGGCGCTCGTTGCGTAGGAGGCAAAGAGATATTCCACCTCTTTTGGCAACATAAAGATATTTTGTTTCTCTTCCATCAAGAACGTATTGCGTCGCTGCCTACGTCTCCCATACAAAGAAACAGCATTCCTTCTTTCCATTTTGAGTTAGATGGCCTCGACCGCGTCTGCAAGCAAGCTCGGCTTGCCATGTCAGGCGGTCTACATCAAACGAGGTCGACGTCTGGCGAATTATTCGCATTTCTATTTTGAGCTAATAAAACTTGAAACTGTTCTAATTTTGGATCGCAAGCGAATCATTATCTGATATTACACTAAGTGCCCTTCAAGCGAATGGGATGTGCAGGAAGACTTTTTCTCCCTCTTCACTTACTACAAATAAAATTGAGCAAAATTGCGCGGGAGAGATTTCGAGTGTTTTTTGCGCACGATGCGTCGAACCCTAATTGATTTTAACATTCTCGAGACGTATACCAAGCGTCCTAAGAGAACGAATCAATAATTTAAGATGTGTTTATAGTGCCGTTCCACGTTCGCTACCACGTCCACGAGTGGCGTATCTACAAACTGAAATATTTGTCGCAACTGCAATTCAGAAGTGTTGTTTACCAATAAATTTTATATTACGCAGACTAGCAATTTTGATATCATCACCACCATGACTATACCATGATATATACTATTCCATTGTTTCACTTGCGAGAAAAAAGATGCAATAAAGTTTTAATCTTAAAGTTTTAAAGGAAGAGAGAATGAGAGATTCGGTTCCTCGTAACAAACTTAAAGATAGTTTTAGTGAACGTATTAACCATGGTGAATGGTTATGCATATATTAAATGGTAGTACAAAACCATAACCTTTGGAGGTAATTTTGCGCACCACCACGCTGTGAATACTATAAAGAAAATGTTATCGGACATCCCATAAACCTCGCACCCAGGGCTTTTTGCCTTTAGAACCTATCTAGATGCATTAAGCTAGAATTCTATCCGACGAAATTCAACCAATTACTGCAACAATCAGGAAAGGAAGGCTTGTACTTTTAAACAGGAAATTTCTGCTGACGATTATAACTGATTTCCGCCGGGTAAATTTGTAGTAGTTACGATAGCTACGCGTGCGTGTTTTTTGAGCGAATATATCAGTGAGGTTGTCCAGATCGGTCTTTTGCGCACCCTGAGATAGCAACGTGAAAAAAAGCGCGCAACCATGGTTATTGTGAGCGAAAATAGTAAACTGTAGAACTTATCTGCTTTGGAAAGTGATTGTCAGCACACGTTTTGTGTACAAAAGCGATGGTCGCTATTATTAGACCATATTATCTTATCCAAGATATACGACGTCAAATGAAACAGTCAAAAAGCTCCTCATGAATTTTAATCAACCCTCCCACGCTTTTTCCGTCCATTTAGCGCGGGATTTTTCAGCCTTGAATATAAAACACGTACGTAAGAACTGTTTGATGGCGATGACCTAACTGCAGGTTTTTTGCCTAATTGCGACAAGCTGGTGCAGCCACTAGCGCCATGTGCTCGTAGGTTATTTAAGAACGCTATTTCTGTTTACCCTAAACGACTTCAGAAGTATCAGACAGCTTTTTGAGCAGTGTCGTTCATCTCGAGACCTCGAGAAGTTCTCACAAATCGCTTCTCTGACGTACGTACACTGCCTTGAGGCATATTGTGAATTAGTGAAAAATCTGCTATTGTCCACTTCCATCGCCGGCTGTCAATGTTCAACGAACATAAGCGACGCGTTCTGCGCGAGTTGGACCCAAAAAGATTCTTAATTGGCCCAAACAGTGTGTATTGTATTTGTATGACGTATATGAAATGACGTAGAGCATCATTCCCTGATTGAAGATTCAGGAGTTCGTCCTTCTGTTGAGCTCAATCCTGGATCAATTTGCGTCGGTACTTAGCTAATAACCTGCTCGCAGTCCCTTGCTTGCTAGCACAGTTAGTATTCAGCTGTAGACAAACACAAAACAGAGTTCGTAATACCATTACCATGATTTCAAGGTTGAGTTTCAGCCCGGGCTGAAAATGTAATCGGCCCCTATTAAAGTATCAACTGGGTTCTTCTTTTCGCTGTAGTTTATCACCCAAGCAATTGTCAGACAATGTACGTGGTAAAATGTGCTTACCGTTCAGTTGCTGTTGTACCGTAGCTTTCTGTTGCAGTCAGATTATAGCGCTGGCCCCTGGACTTCAGCCTTTTTTGTCTTTTACTTTTTACGCTCTGTTTTTTGTCATTATCTATCATCAGTGTCACTGAAGTTCAATCAACTACTTTTTAGTACTGTACTAAATATGGTTCAGTGGCTTGTGAGCTATACAGTATACACTAGCTACATGCAGTACCACAGACTGTACGTTTTAACTTTAATACCACGGTACCACCATGACCATGTTCCACCATGTTCTTTTTAGACGTGAACCAAGCTTACGATGTATTATGGGATTAAATGCCCAACCTTGAAGGGCCTGGAACCGATTCTTGTGGTTTTCGAATGGCGCGAAACGCTCGAAGGTGAAAAATTCCAGCAAAAAAGACTGTTTATGAAAATGGAACAAGACGACAGAAACGAACCTCTAAAAGTTTTGCACACCAAAGGAAAGTGTACGACTGAAAATGCGTAGAAAAATGGTAACACGAAGTTACTTGGGCAGTCTAAGGTTAGTAAATAAACAAAGTTTATCACGGTATAAAAACTGTCTTTTTCGCGGACCACGACAACCTCGACTCGAGTAATCAATAATACATATTATATTTATAATATTACAAAAACACTGGCTAAAACGTTTCGTGCCGATGGCCGAGTGAGGTTCTGAGGTCCATAGTCATTATCAACATTTTTTTATTTTCAATAATATAAACATGTCAACGAAAAAAAGTGCAAAAATCGTTTTGACACTCTCTTAATTAAACTCTCGACTTAAGTTAAGTTAATCAGCTTTCTGCTTTCTCAGATCACTCTATAACTATACTAAGTCTATATGAAGACTACATTATTACTATTTCACTGTTTCAAGAGGTGACATGCCTGTATAATGAGTGTAGTATATAATAATGTTGCCTAATATCACAAACTAAGTTGCTATTTTTGGAGCCGGTATTTCTGACCAGCGGGCGAGGAATGCCGAGGATCTCCGAGGATTAAGAAGGAATATTACATATTTGTCAGTGTTCAATTTACAAATGGAAGAAATAGTGATCTACTGCAAATGCAAACTGGTTTGTCCCGAAGTTGAATTTTGTACACTGTATACGAGCCTCGTCTCCATGTTGGACAATTCTTCATGCCATAGTATTCCGCATAATCTTGCTTTCAGATCCATTTATTGCAGTTGCTACACCACAGACTGTTCTTTCATATAAACACAAAATGTTTACAAATCGCGACATTTCACGAAAAAAATGCGTGCATGCAAGATGTGCGTGAAACACAAGTGCCAATACGGAGCTTTAGATCTACGACGAGTACGAGTTCTAGTACGACTGCGAGATTTTTTCTGTTAAATATCTGTTACTAC